>JAOVVI020010594.1:0-13013 GCA_028571085.2 Nepenthes alata
GAGGAGGGCTGAGCCCCCTACTTCTTTTTGCCATGGAGGATGCAAAGTATTTGGAGTATTTTAGATATATTGTTCATCTACTCCGCCAGGTTAAGAAAAAACGGTGCAGGCTGCTCTCCGACCAGATTACCAGCTGAGTGGTTGTGATCGAGGGAGGAAGCATCTCTAGCATGAGCGTTAACTTGAGCATTGGTGTTTACCATCTTGCTTGATGACACTGGTTTTAAGGATGACAATGGTTGGCTTTTAGTTAGGTTTCCACAGACGGTGCAATGATGCATCATGGATCCAACCTTTAAAGAGATTCAAGTCGAGTTATCTATCGGATTCCGGTCTCTATCCTCAGAAATTTGAATCTTGCACACCACAACTTCAAATAAGAGGTCAAATGATAGCGAAATTTAGTCACACCAAAATACTTCGACACTCAAGTCAGTAAGCAACCTTCTGAGAATAGAAAGTGGATGTAAAGAATGCAGAAATGAATACTAGGAGTGCGTTTATGGATTTTGGTGGGGAGTACACTCGTAGAGAGAGTGACTTTGGATGCTCGTGGAGATCAATTTTTTTAAGTACTAAGCTCGCAAGAAGCTAGTGAGAGAGAGTGTGTGTGTTGGGATGCTCGAGAATTTAGAAAGCTTATGAGAACTTGAGTTTGCTTGAGGGCATTTAGTGGGTAAGAGAAAGTGTCTTTGGAGTGAGTTTCCATGACCTTTTATAGCCATAACTCTGGGCTGCATTCCTTATGCAGCGAGGCTAGATGCCTGCCTTCTATGGGGGGATCGTTGCCTTTTCTACATGAGCGTGAGCGCTATCTCTGGCTATAATGGTCAAAGAGGTGGATCTCATTCCTTCTGTACATGGTAACCGTTAGAGTTTTCTTACAGATTGCATGTAAATACTCGCGTTTTTCTTTCGAAATGTACTCTGATTCTGGGAGGCTACTGTTACAGGGGAGATTGTCTCCTTTGGAAATTCGAAAAATCAAGGTAGACGACCATAGTGGCCTGGAAAGGAACGCGTGGGCTGATTTAGGCGTGGGCCGCGTTCGTCCTTGGCCTCTTCCGATCTACTTGCCACTTCTCTAATCAACGACAGTGTTGATCGTCCTAGGTTCAGATGGACCGTTGTTGATCTTGGGCCATTACCAGCCCACTTGCTATTCCACCGGTCAACGGCAGCATTGACCGTCCCAGGTAAAAACGTGCCGCTACTGGATTTGGGCCGTTTCATTCTTTGTGAGCTAGCCTGCTACTGGCGTTTCCATCAATATTAATCAATAATATTTATATATATTAATTATATAAATTGAGCCAATGAAACAAATATGACTTTGATTAGGTCCAAGAATTGCTGCCAATCACGTATAGGTAGTGAAAGCGTCGTTACCTTCTTTGAGAGACTTTGTGCTGTTTGTAGGCCCTAACAGCCATCCGAATAAAAGTCATATAAACCGATACGATCACTTAAGAACAATAGGGGGAGTAAGTGCCCGCCAAATCTGACCAAAAAACAAAAATCAGATGTTATTTTTCTTCCTCATATACCTCCGCCTACATTAAAATTTACCGATTGCGGGAAAGGTCGTCGGTGCACGCGATCGATGTGGTTAGACTTGATTCCCCATCTCGTTAAATCTGGTTTGTGTGTTTATTTCTCTCACTTACTATCAATTTATTATGGCATTAGGGCGTAAAATGATTGCATAGTTGAAGATCATGGTCCTATTCTCACAAATTCAAGGCGGGCCTGATCCTTACTCATAGAACGAGCATGGCCGTCAAAAAACTTTCGGTTTGTTGAGAAATAACAATTACTTTGTCTGGCCGAAAATGTTGTCTATAGTACTTTTTACAGTATATTTTTCTTATTTAGTTGCAGCATGAATTTTCCCCCCTTAAAAAGCACCGTTGGTTTGTTTAAGATGGTTCACGGTTTGTTGCTGTATGCAGATATTTTAGGTATAGAAGAAGCAGAACCTTGTTTTAGCTTATTTATTTGTTTGTTTGTTGCTGTATTGTTCTGTTTTGCAGCCTGATTATTACCTTTATTTGCATCTTTAGCCGGGATCAAGATAGCATCAATTCAGTGTTTTATCAGGAGGGACCAATCAACTTGGACTTACCGGTTGTATCTTGATCTTAGTTCTGGTGAGTTATGTTTGTGATTTGTTAAATTTAGAAATTATCCTCCGGTTGGCTTTGGAAAAATTTGAAGTTAATAGAAGATCAAGAAAATTTGTATCTTGAAACGTTAGATATAATATCTGTACATTTTCCTAAGAACTTCTCTTTTCCCTTTGAATTTCTAAGATAAGAAGCCCATAGTGCATTTATTCATTGTGTTTTAAAAAGTTAATCATGCATTTATTCAGTGTATTTTTAAAGGTTTCTGACTAACTTGGTAATATTTGAGTCCAACCATTGCCTCAGAAGGTTGATTGATCAATGCTATTGAGATTAATTTAGATATAGTTCAACTTTTGTACAATCATGATGTCTTTATGCTTTGAATTTATTGCTTTCCATGGCGTTGTACTTTATAACTATTTCAAATGTATGATTTGATCTAATGTGGTACAAATTGTTTCTGATTTTAATAAGTTCTCAAATAGAATTGAACAACTGTAGCCATAAAAAGAAAAAAAAGAAGTGATCATCAGATATTTAGGAACAAATTATGTGAAACATAAGCAGTTATTGATCTTGTTTATTTAAGAAATGATTCGACCGTTAATATAGCTTTGTGACAATGAATTATAGTTAGGAGCTCGAATGATTAGAGGGGCAACGTGCATAGATTTTGTGATTTCATTAGGGCGCATAACTTCTCTCAAGCTAGCTCGAATTATATTGGAAAGTTGAGGTAAGCTTTGCACCACTTAAGCATCATGTCTAGTGAGTTTTCTTACCTTTTCTCAATCTCTAATCTCATTTTGGATATTCCGAGTCACCCCTTTCTAGAACTTACTTGGGTAAGTTTCAAGCAGGTCTACCTTTCTTGGTACTGTATTCACAGTTTATGATAGCAACCACCAAACGATACCTCTCAATGTGTACCTAAACCTTAGTTCAACTTTGATGGAAGAAGACTTGAAGAAGCGTTTGACCTGAATAATTTGTAACTAAGGTATATGCACCATAAGCAAACAAGTGAATGTGTCTATGTAATTTTTTCAAACCCCTGCAATGCTCGAGTCAGTATAAATTTATGCCGGGAAAAAAGGTAAAGAACATTACAAACTCTCTATACTCAAGCTGTATGAGACTCCTAAAGTTGGCAGTGATGAACAAACTTGGGCTGCAAATGTAAGTCAGTTGGGATGTGAGTGAGTAGGGATGATAAGTTCCTTTTCCATTTTTTTCCTACTGAGGTAGGCTTACTGAGGCTTTATGAAGTTCAAGTGTGATCTATGGGCAAAGAGTTGCTCAAGTTTAGAAAACCGCTCGAGAAGGATGTAATTTCCTTCCCATGAAAGAAAACTGGCTCATCGATGGTAGCTTTGAGTGTGTGGTTCATAATGATTTCTTCATAAAAAATGTTCTTTAAGGCTCAAAAAATTGGATTTTTATGTTTGTTTGTCTAGTATTTATAGGGAAATTAGGGCCCGTTATGCCATCGTTGCTAGATTGGTTTGATGCTCGGGACTCAGAGGGTTAGTATAAGTGGTCTGTGATCTTCGTCATGTGTCACAGAGCCATCCAATCATCTTCATGTTCACCTTTGCATTAGGTGGCAGGCACTACTTTCGGAGTGGCATGCGAGCTATCTGCAAGTTTGGTGAACAACCCATGATCATTGACCTCTAATTGATGTTTGATGTGTCACATCAACTCACATGTGTCCTACGACTTTGGGCAATGAGCCTCCTGTGGGCCCATGTTGGCTCCTCGGCTTGTTGATTATTCCTAGATGACTAACTTGAAGGTTGGTTGATTGGCGAGTGGTTGTTGCCCGATTAAACTTACTTGGTGCTTGGGGATCGGTCTCTTCCATATGGGCTCTCTGACCCCTTTAATTGCATTTATTCAATTCAAGGCACTACTAAACCAAACACCATTGTTCCACCCCACTATTAATTTCATCATAGAATCCACCAAGATAGTCTTTAAGTTGTCACATTCCCGATTTCGAAGTCTGATTATGAAATTCTTAATCCATAATTTGCAAAAATCAGATTTTTGTCATTATTTATTTAAAATCTAATTATTTATTCCATAGACACAAAACCGAAAATAAAATTGGGATGCGAACATGAAAAATCAAATATCGACCAGCAATCCAAAATAAAATAATAAATCAATTACAAGACCTAAAATGCCACATCCAAAAGTGACTTCTAATACTGACAAAACATAATCTTAAATCATATATAAGAAAGAGCATCAATACTAAATCAGACTTGTTGGGTCCAACTGGGGCATGGGTCGAGAGCGGCAAGGCCCAATCATAAGGACACAAGCTTGATAGAGCAGCAAGGCCCAAGCCTTCCTTGTGAAGCCCAAAGGATCCTAGCGTGCAGCTCATGTGATGCCCAGATCAGTAATCAATTAGCACGCCTTCACAACCTGCCAAGGCGACTGCACGTGACGGAAGCCAGTTCAGAAAATCCAACCAATGAGGAAAGAGGTCAACGCTGCAAGCCACAGTGCACGCTGTCCTCTCAGCCACTTAACCAATCCAGGCGCGGGCAGCAGACCAGGTGGGGTTCACGCCCAACGACGGTCTCCTTGCCTCCGCAAGATGACAACTGACACCGTTGACCACTGCCAGTGCCCAACGACCGACGAATCCTAGCAAACTGCTTGTCAGGAGACCCAACTGTTAAAGCCTCCTAGAGGGAGCTTATAAATATCTTCTCCTGCTAAGGGGAAGAGGGAGCCCAATCTCAAGCAAAGACGATGACCAGAGATCAAGTGCTCGATCCTTCACCCCTCCTTCTTGAGGAGCAAGAACCAGCTCTCTTCCCTCGATCCGCCGTCACTTCACGACAGAGTTAGTGAGCCATCCATAGTGGTACAACTCTCGGAGCTTGGCCCGCCAAACACATACCACTCATACTCCTCATCCCTGTATCATTACATTCCTGCTACGTTTATCTTTAAGTGCACATTCCTCCATTTATTACGGATAACCTCCCGCCGTCCTTTGATCTCTTATTTGTAGTTTGTAGTGTGTAGGTTCGAGGTTAATATCGATGGAGACCTGATCCAATTCAGATTGACCTGTAGCGGAAGATTGGAAGGTTCTCTAATCTGTACCACAACCGGTAACTAGGGACGCATCAAGAGTAATCAGAAATTATAATCTAGCCAAACTGCTGAAAGAAACTGAAATCAAACTTCTACACCAACATCAAATGTCATCACCATCTAAAAATATAACAAAATTCAAATAAACTAAAACTAACAATATAACTATTGTTCTGCCAAATTTTATCACATAAACATATTTTGAAATCCTAAGTCTAATCCCGAATAGTTTTCTTGTAATCCAAATCATCTGAAAGTAAACGCCGATCCCTCTAATCTAAAAAGTTAGTGAAAGTAAAAGTAAAAGTGAGTAAATTATTTAGTGAGGTACATACATGTTCATAAGTGAACGTATATGTCAAAGACATGCTAGAATATGCCATGATCAAATATCCAAAAAACTAATAATATTATTTTGTAACTTATCATGCATCATTTAAAACGATGATCAATTTTAATAAACTATACAAATATCTAAAATATACTAAAATTATGTAAAAATATAGGGGACTAAGGATTAATAGTAATATCACTAACAAATGGTGAATATTAAAATTTGGGTTATGATTATTTCTTCATAATTAAAGGCCATACATTACTATTCAATACTCGTAGATGGGCTATCTACATATCAGCCTATACATGAGGCCCAATGCTCCTTTTTTGACTAACAAATGATAGGTGCGACTTTTAATTTACTTATAATATGCTGGATATGCATGATATATTTTGTCAATTATCTACAATAAGCTATACATAATCTGAGTAAAAATTTTGCTTAAATACGAACATTTTATTTGATTTTCTCATTCTGGAGAAAATATACTTATCATATAAACTTATGTAGCGTTTTAGTTTTATTTCTTCAAATGCATGATATGCAGCAAATCGTAAGTTTTTGCTTAAACTTGAACATGCCTTTTTAAAACATGCAAAAATAATAGCACATGATTTATAAACTTACAGGAAGTGTCCATTATTGAAATTTCAGGAATTTAGAAATTTAGTACAGTTTACATAAGTTTTAAAACTTTCTTGCAATTAGGAAACATGCAAAAGTATATATTTTAAAATCAAGTATATATAGAAACTTATACAAAGGATTTAAAGACATATAAGCATAATATTATAGAAACTCATTACTTAAATATAATATACATGAATTCAAGGCATGTATTTCATAAAAATTATATGAAATGAGAATGAAAATATATACATATAAGATATAAACACTTTATATACGAAAGTAGTGTATACATGATCATTTAAAATAATAAATACTCAAATAGGTAATGAAGTCAGTAACTAAGGAAAGAGGTTTTAAATGCACTTCTCTTATACTTGAAATTAGTATTGATTCTTTAAATTTCTATAAGATTTTTCCATCTACAGCCTTTTCTCTCTCTGTCTCTCTTTTTTCCTCTCTTTTCTTTTTTCTCTCCTCTTTCCAAAATTGTGTAGAAATGATTGAAAATTGGCTAAAGGGATTTTATATAGAAAACTAGTACATGTGTTCTTGTTATGTGTGCATCAAGGCATAAACCATACGGTTCATGAGGGTTTCTAATATGTGTATCAGGCATCCATATTCTATCCCAAATATGTACACGAGTCACTCAAGTGTAGCTAATTGCCTAAAATACATACGAGCGCTCTAGAGGCATCTTTTAAGTATGATCTTACTATCCAAACGATGCATCTACGTGGGTTAGACGGTGGTCAGTTATCACTCTGTCTAACTTAATTCAGCTAAAGAATTAATTTTGACCAAAAATTTTAATTAATCTCGATATTTTTATTAACTTAATTTAACAAATTATCATTAAAAATATAATTTGGGATCCATACCTTATATTTCTCCCCTTATGAAATCTTTGAAATTTGACATACCTCATCATGGAAACAAATGTGATTTTTTTCTTTCGGATCTCATCTTCTCTCTCCCAAGCAGCTTTTTCAAGGGAATGATTTATCTATAAAACCTTAACCAATGGAATCACTTTTGTACAGAGTACTTGATCTTGTCTTCCTAAAATTTGAATTGGTTCCTCTATGTGCGACAAATCATCGCTAATCCGCAACGTTTTATGTTCAATGATATGTGAGGGGTCGTAGACATATTTTCGGAGTATCAAAATGTGAAAACATTGTGGTGATTTTCTAAATCCGGAGGTAGGACCAGCTTGTACCCCACTTCATCGATCTTTTCTAGAATCGCGAATGGTCCAATAAATCTCAATTTCAATTTTATTTTAATCTCATATCAAGAGACTCCCTTCAATGGAGATTTCTTCAAAATACGTGATCCTAGACATGAAAACTCAATTCTGATCTTCTATGATTAGCATAATTCTTTTGTTGATTTTGAGCAACCTTCAATTGGTCTCGGATCAACCGAATCTTTTTTGATGTCTCTTGGATCACTTCTGGTCGCAAAAGTTTCCTATCTTCGATCTCTTCCCAATGAATTGGGAAACAATATTTTTCTCCCATATAAAGCCTCAAATGGGGTGATGCTGATGCTTGCTTGATTACTATTATTATATGTGAATTCGGCTAATGGAAAATCATCATCCTAATTAAGCCCATAATATGTCCTCTAGAATTTGGATCGTTTGCTCTAATTGTCCATCCATCCGGGGGTGAGATGTTGTGCTAAATCTCAAATTGTTACTCAACTCCCATTGTAAACATTTCCAAAATTTTGGGACAAATCTTAGGTTTTGATTTAATACAGTCGAAGTTGGTATTCCATGAAGTCTAACTACCTTGTTAATGTACAATCTCAACAAATAGTCCCTAAAAAACATCATCCAAATAGCAATGAAGTGGGCTGGCTTGGTAAGCTGATCTATGATCACCTAAATAGTATCATGATTCATCGATGTTCTCGGTAAACCCATCACAAACTTTATGATTATGTCTCTCACTTCTAATTAAAGGTTAGCATAGGTTACAAAAGACCCAGTGGCTTCTTGTGCTTGACATTCAATTATTGGCATATCAAACATCTTCCCACATAGGTTGCAATTTCTCTCTTCATATTATGCCACCAAAAGATCTTTCTTAAATCTTAATACATCTTGTTAATTCCTGGATGAATAGTGTACTTTGATTGATGAATTTTATTTATAATTTCTTCCTTTAATTTCTAAATATTTGGTACACATTTCTGCTCTCGAAATCTCAAGACTCGTTCAGCTCATACACTAAAATTTGCCTTTGACTCCCTGCTTAAATCGTCGGTAATGTCTACTAGGATTAGTTATACTTAAAAATATGATAAAATCATTTGTGTACTCTAGGAATGCCTCTTGATATCACATTCTTTCATATAATCTAATATTTTAATCTCTTTGATTTTTAAATGAGCCATTAAGTTTGTCATTTAGTGGCTTAAGGCATCTACTACTACGTTGGCCTTCCTCGGTTGATAATAAATTACACAATTATAATCTTTCAAGAGATTCATCCACCTCCTTTGTTGTATGTTTAGCTCTTTTTGTGAGAACAAGTAATTTAAACTATAATGATCCAAATACACAAAAAATCTCTCCTCATAAAGATATTGCCTCTAGATTTTCAATGCGAAGATCACCACCGCAAATTTGAAATCTTGCGTTAGATAATTCTTTTCATATGTCTTCAATTGCCTTGGTCTATGTGCAATTACTTTTCTGTGTTGCATTATAATGCATCCTAATCCAATTTTTGATGTATCATAATAAACTGTGAATCTTCCAAATCCTTTTGGAATTGCCAATATTGGAGCGGTCCTTTTAACTTCTAGAATCTCCTTTCATATTCGTTTGTCCAAATGAACTCTACCTTCTTCCGAGTTAAATGGGTTAAAGGCATAGCAATTCTTAAAAATTCTTCACAAATATTCGATAATAAACCACCATTCCAAGAAAACTTCAAACTTGTGTTACCGTTGTCGGTCGGCTCCAATTGGTTATTGCCTCAATCTTCTTAGGATCGATCAAAATACCTCCCTTCAAAATCGTGGCTTAAAAATATTACTTCATTAAGCCAAAACTCGCACTTCTTCCGCTTTATATATAATCTTCTCTTTCAAAGTTCTGGTAGGGCAATCCTTAAATGCATTTCATACTCATAACTTTTCGAATATATCAGAATATCATCAATAGGCACCATTATAAACCTGTTAAGGTAGGATTAGAACATCTGATTTATCAAATTCAGAAAAATTATAGGGGCGTTAATTAACTCAAATGGTATAACTAGAAACTTATAATGTCCATACCTTATTCGAAAAGCCATCTTCGCCACATTTTTCTTAATCCTCAATTGATGATAATTCGAACAAAGATTCATTTTTAAAAACATTTGTGTCCCTTACAATTGGTCAAATAAATCATCAATCCTCAACAATGGGTACTTGTTTTTTGAAGGTTATTATGTTCAACTCCCGATAATCTATACACAGCTGCATAGACATATCCTTTTTCTTCAGAAATAATACCAGTGTACCCCACAGTAATACACTTATTTAATGAAGTCTTTCTCCAACAATTCTTACAATTGTTTCTTCCTTTCTTTCAACTCCAACAGTGCTATTCTATATGGGGCTTTTGATACTGGTATTACTCTCAGCGTAATCTCAATCTCAAAGTCGGTCTCACGATTTGGCGGCAATCCCGGGGGATTCTTTGGAAAAACATCTTCAAATTTATACACCTCGAGTATCTCTTCACCCGGAACATTATGGCTCTTGGTGGTAGTTACATAAGCTAAATAGTTTTGGCACCCACTTCTTATTGTATGTAAGGTCGAAATCATGTGGGTGGATTGTTTTTCTCTTTCTCCTTGAATATTGAAGGGTCCATAACTCAAAATCAAAAAATGTACCTTCTTGTGAAAACAATCTATACATATATGGTAACTTATTAACCAATTCATACCTAAAATTATATCAAAATTGTGCATATCTAATAAGACTAAATCTATAATCAATTCCAACCCATTCACCCAAATAATACACCTCGAGTATATAGTATCGGTTACTAAAGATGATCCCGTAGGTGTTGACACCACTAATAAAAAATTCATGATTTTAGGAGGCAACAATAATTGATGAACAAATTTTGGAGACATAAATGATGAACAAACCCAAGATATTTAAAAGGAAAAGCACCAGACCAAATATCCATTATATCACAAAATAAAATCGAGCAAATCATCCATATTATACAACATCTCAAAAAAATGACTACAGACCTCTTAAAGTATAAAATATATCTAACACAAGCAATCCCCAACAATTCTCAAAATACAAATATAACTACGCAAAAAATTTTCATCAGTCCTTTGTCTATTTCTTGTAAGTATTCGTGGCCCATTAATTTGGAAGGGTTAAAATATATTATAAATTATGAGCCTAATATTCTGTAAGTACATATATACAATATGCAAATATATGTTAACAAAATAGATTGAAAGACGGAAAAATAATAAAACACATGCAGAATTTGATATATCAAATTTTCCACTAAAGACATTCCAAATTATAATTTTGTAAGAACAATTCATTATACATACAAATATTGAAATCATACAAATCATATAAAATATTAGAAGGCTAAAATGTATAATGCATCCGTAAAATCATACAACCAAAAAAGCGTGTCGAAACCTCAAAAACTTGGAAGGCTAAAGCATCTTAAAATATGAAATATGATACAGGTCAAATCTCAATAACTAAATATCAGTGACTCATACACTAACTAATTAAAAGGCCAACTTGGAAGAATGAGTAACTCATATTTTAGGTAAACTTAGATCGATATACTATTATTTAAGACTCATAGATAACTTGCTTATATATTCTTTCCTATAGATGTGGTCAAATACCACTTTATTTTTTTACTTGTGGATAATATGAGTATTTTTCAAGTATTTCTAATATATTAGAATATATCTGAATGTATATTGTCAATTCTTTACTGTGGTTCTCAACAAAAATAAATAGAATACTTTATAATATATATGCAAAATTTTTCTACCTTCAAGGAAAAGTGTTAAACTCAGGTCAAATTACAAAATAAAGTCCTCATTAAACGTTTGCATGGACGTCACATGTAAGGTTAAATGTACAACATCTTATGACTTTTTTTCATAATATTTACATATATGAATGCAATCCTTCAAAATATTCACTTATTTGATAATAAAAAATAAAATCCTCAAATATTCGATAAAATAAAATAAAATTTTAAAACGCTCATTAAAAAACCCATGCATGTAACAATATTCAAAAAATGGGTGTAAAGAGTGATATGTATGCATAGTAAAATAAGAATCGTAAGTGAAAGAAAAAAATTTATAAAATAGATCAAAGAACATATTTAGATATACTTGCCTTAGATATCAGATTAAATAGATTTGACTCAAAAAGTTTTAGAATCAATTATGAAAAAAACCAATTGTTCTGAATCACAATAATGTTTTGACCCTTCAATAAATTTACGGAATAAAAATCACAGAATATATAATACGCGTTAAATATATTCTATTCTAGATATGAATAGTATATAATAAAAGCAATAATAATAAAGTTGTAATTTTTTTGTGACGAAGGAAAATCTGGATAACTATGGCTATCGTTTAAAACCTTTTGGGTTTTAACGGCTAGAGAATATATGTACTATAAAAATCAACTTATAAATCAGGTGGTACAAATGAACTAACCTAACCGACTTATTACTGCATTGTGATCTCTACCAAGGAACTTCTTCAATTTGCCCACGGCAACGAAACCGGACGTCTTTCAATCTTCAAGTCAATCTTCTTTCATGAACCTCATAAATTTTGTACACCACTGTATCCCAGTATCCATGCCATCGATGTTACCAACAAAGGTTAACAAGTGGGAAGAGGCGTAAATTGTAAAGTATAATGTGGTGAAGAAACTTTGGCTAGAAAGCACACTTGTTGAAGTTAAGTTTTTTAAAGATGAGCAATGTAAAAGCATGAAAGATTGGATTTTGTATTGAAACGGCTGTCAAAAACTCAAGCAAAAAGTCATGGTAAATGAAATAAGATGACTATATAGATAGAGGCTCAAAAACCTAGGTAACAAATATGACTGTCGGTGAAATGTGCATCGCGGTGCTCGAGCCAGCGAGTGCACTTAGTTTCATGGGACACATCCCTCGGTGCTCAAGCGCAGTTCCAGCGAGCTTCGAGAGTTGGGTCTACTAGATTCGGCACTCGAGCGAGGTTCAAGCGAGCATTGGGTGCATGCTTATTGGAAATGGGGCTCGAGCTCTGATTGGGTGAGCAACGGGCGCTAACTTATCGGAAATGGGGCTCGAGCGCTCGTCGGGTGAGGGTTAGGTGTACAACATGCTTGAAATTGGGCAGGACGTTTCATCAAATAGTAATAGATATATTATGGTACAAATCTTCAGAATAATATGACCTTCATCGACAACAGACAAATACAATCACGGAATATGAAAGCATATAAATGAGCCTAACAATCTCCCCATTTGGTAATTCCGTGACAAAACCTCATCTAAAATATAAACCAAAATATAAGAGAATTATTGGTTCAGATATCACTGAGATAGAATCCATGTACATTAAAATCTACACTTAGTAGGCATTAGACATAATACAAAGAGCAAAGTATAAGAAAAAAATACAAAAGAGCTATCATGTCAAACAATAGCTGTTGTGCATGATTAACCAAGGTTAGTACAAAGATAGAGAAAAGTACAGTACACAAATAGATAA
>JAOVVI020010595.1:276-13013 GCA_028571085.2 Nepenthes alata
CCTTGAACGTAGTCTATTAACACAGGGGCGACCGTCCATAAACTACTTCAAATGGTGTCATTTTGATATAGGAGTGCCAAGAGGTATTATAATTCCATTTGGCCCACGATAGGAACTTCTCCCAGGTTGCAGGTTGATCAGCAGCAAAATATCGTAAATAGACTTCGAGACAGTGATTTACTATTTTGGTCTGCCCGTCTGTTTGTGGGTGGTACGCACTGCTAGTGGATAGGGTTGTTCCCTGTGATCGAAACAATTCTCTCCAAAAATTGCTTATAAATAAAGGGTCCTGGTCAGAAATAATGTTTATTGGAAAACCATGGAGGCGACAAATATCCTTAATAAAGACGGTTTCCAAGTCATGTGCTCTGAATTTACTGCCCAAAGCAGAAAAATGTGCAAATTTGGACAGCCGGTCAACAACAACAAGGATGACGATTTTTCCAGCAGAGGGGGAAGATGTGTGATGAAATCCATGGAGATGGATTCCCAAATCCTACTTGGAATTGGTAGCGGTTGCAACAGACCCTGTGGTGTAGTATTTAATGGCTTGACTTGCTGAAAAACAACGCAATGTGACACAAATTGGCGGACATCCTCATGCATACGCAGCCAGTAGAAATTGGTTGCTATCCTGTCTAATGTTCTGTGAAAACCAAGGTGGCCTCCAAGTGGGGAGTTGTGGTACTCTTACAATATCATCTCTTGAAGAGCCAAGTCCGTGGGAACGAAGATATGATCCTTATAGAATATCAATCCATCCTGTAATGCGTAATGCTCAAAATCCACGGGACGGTCTTTTAGAGATGCGACGAAATTGGCTGAGGCAGGATGCCATATATAATAGTTGCGGAGAGCGGCCAGTAAGGCCACCACGGGCCTGGAAACAGAGTGTATAGAGTAACAGGGGCCTTCTGGGATCCTGGACAAAGCATCAGTAGGGCCGTTTTCTAGTCCCAAATGATAAACGATCTCGAAATCAAATCCAATCAGCTTGGTGATCCAGCGCTGCTATTCGAAAGTGTGGACCGACTGGATCATTAGAGCTTTGAGTGGCTGGTGGTCGATCTGTATCATAAATTTGGCACCAAGGAGGTATTGGTGCCACTTCTTTACTACCTCCGTAATGGGATATAATTCTCTAATATACATGGAGGACATTTGCAATTTGGGACTCATTTGCTTGTTGAAAAAAGCAACGGGTCGCCTGGCTTGTACTAGCACGACTCCCACTCCATTACCTGAAGCATTAGTGGCAACCACAAAGCGTTTAGCAAAATCTGGTAAGGCTAATACTGGCATGGTAGTGAGGGGTCATTTGAGGGCAGTAAAGGCAGTTGTTGCGTCATGGTTCTAGATGAACGCATTCTTTCTCAGTAGTTGTGTGAGTGGGGCCAAAATCTGAGCATAATGAGCCACAAATCGTCTATAGTAGCCTGCCAGCCCAAGAAACCCTTGTAGCTATTTCACATTCGTGGGCATGGGCCAGGATTGGACAACATCTATTTTGGCGGATCAACAGCTACACCCTATTCGGATACCACATGGCCGAGATAGGAGATGGAGGATTGTCCGAACTCACATTTGGATTGTTTAGCATAAAAAGAATTTTCACGTAGGATCTGCAGCACTATTGTAATGTGTTGGAAAAGTTTCTCCCAAGACGAGCTATATACCAAAGGTTATATAGAATTCATCTCAGCTTGAAAGGAGGAGGGAGCGTTGGATAAACCAAGGTGTATGACTAAGAATTCGTAATGCCCTTCGTGAGTCCAGAAGGCAGTTTTATGTATGTTCGCCGCATGAACCCACAACTGATGGTAGCCGGTGCGCAGGTCCAGCTTAGAAAACACCTTGGCACCATGTATTTCATTGAGCAGCTCATCAACGGTGGGAATAGGGAATCGGTCTCGGACCATGATAGCATTAAGAGCGCGGTAATCCACACAAAATCACCAACTACCGTCTTTTTTCTTAACTAAGAGGACTGGCGATGAAATGGGGCTGTGACTGGGTCGAATAATGCCCTCTGTTAGCATTTCCTGTATCAATTTTTTCATCTCCTCCTCTTGAGTTTAGCATTTACCGGCAGTGCATTCGGCTTTAACGGGATGCGGTGGTCAGTTGAACGCTGCGGTGGTAGCCCGTGAGGAATGGCAAAGACATCAGCAAATGATAGAAGAAGACGGCAAAGGGCTGTAGAAATTACTGAGTCACTGATATGAGGAAAATGATCTGTAGTCTAGCGAATAGCCCTGGTATCGGCTGTAGCATGTTCTGTGACCGAAGCTACTGTCAACTGGAAATAAGGGACAGCTGAGTTGGTAAGGTCACTACGTTGTAACCAACTTAGTGACATGACAGAAATCACAGCCCGAGGCATTCCATGTAAAGTAAGCTGAGAGCCCTTATAATTGAAACTCATCCACTGGGCTTTATAATCAAACATTACTGGACCAATGGACGACCAATACCACATCAGCTCCATAAATAGACAGTAAATATAAATCAACTGGGAACCGGTTGTTTCCCATTGTGATGACAACATTTGTGCTCAAGCCTTTGCACTGTAGCGAATCCCCATTGCCAACGGTGACATTGAGGTGGTGCGATGGCTCAATTGGAAGTCCCGAATACCGAGCTAGCATTGTCTGCAGAAAGTTGTGGGTGGAGCCATTGTCCACTTGAATTACCACTGGATGTCCACCGATAGCTCCTTGCAGTTGCAAAGTAGTAGGAGCATCATGGCCTTCTAGTGCATGGAAAGAGATAGTTGGGGTGGAACCCTGCACTGGAGGGAAGTGCTGAATTCCCTCCGGTATGTCTACGGAGACTTCTTGAACTAGTGCTTCATCTTCTAAGGGGGGAATGTCAGACAAAGTAGGTCCTTCATCGTCAGCCAGCATACATAAGAATTGAGGGTGCTTACAACGATGTCCTGGAATGAAACATTCATCACAGTTGTAACAGAGCCCCCGTTCTCATCGCGAGGCCATTTCGGCCGGAGTTAATTTTTTAATAGGTAATCTAGGGGGAAGATTTGGAGGTGGTGGAAGTTTTGGTAATATACTGGGGATCAGATTTGAGGATTTGGGAAATGGTTGTAGGGAAAAATTGGGTCTACCCGAATTGAGTTTTTCCTCTACTAATTTAGCCATACCAATGGCTTCGGGCAAAGTATTAGGCTTCAGCAAGAACAATTCCTGTCGAATATCATCTCATAACCCGAGATGAAACAGTTTAGCAAATTAGTTGGGGTGAGCCCCGAAGTTCTGGTAGAGAGGGCTTCAAAATCATTCATATAGGCGACCACAGTGGCGGATTGTCCCAACTTATACAGAGCTGCCTCGTGATTTAAGTAAGAAGAAGGGCCAAACCTGAGTTCCAAGTCACGCGAGAAAAGTTCCCAAGTCGTCAGTTGACGAGTTGCATGCATCCAATGATACCATTTCAAGGCGGCCCCGGACATGTTGAAGGCAGCAATGGTGAGTTTCTGCTCCGCTGGCATGCTATTATATTGGAAAAATTGGTCAATCTGGAACAGCCACCTTTTCACATTCTCACCCGTGAAGAATGGAATTTGCAGTTTGGGTAAGCAATGGTGGGTAACAATCAGGGCCTCTGATGGTGTCAGAAGTAGTGGGGGAAAGGATTGAGAAGATGGTAGAGGAAGGATGGCAGACGGTGATGAATTCGTTGAGGGCATAGGCAATAATGGGGGATTTGTGGAAGGAAGGGTTAGCCGTTAAGTCCGGTGGAGGAGTTCAGCAAGGTGTGCTGTTGAACGGTGGCCAAAACCTCCTTCAAATCTTTCGCTAACATCGCTATAGTTTCTTCTAGAGCCTTCGATCGCGTGGTGACACCCTCTACCATAGTCTCAATGAGAGCACCAAAATGATGCATTCGATCTTGGAAATGGCAACTGGCTTAGCGCTGTGAGCAATCGGACGCCTACAAAGAAGAAGAATCCAAAAGGGAGGAAGGGGAGGGAAGCAAAGTGATAGAGGGTGAGAGGAAATAAGACCGAAGGAGGATGAGATCAATTTTTCTGACTTCTTTTCTCAACTCAAGTACAGAATATAAAATGCATTCCCTAAAACTGAAAGCAAGTATTGGAAAAGGAAAAACAAGAAACAAATTAATAACAACTATGTGCTTCAAATAACAATAACTAATAGAATAACAATAACTAACAGAATAATCTTTAAATTTGGAGGGGACCCGGGTCAGGTGAGCACTACGGCGAGGAGTGACTGGCTGACCGGCTGAGCTTGATGGAGGCCCGTAACAAAATCCGCTAAAAATCTTATGCCGTCTTTGTGATCATATTTTCTTCCAGAGAAACATCTGATGAATGATGCATCCAATTTAGAATTACTTGGTTTGATCAATATAGTAATTGGTTGGGACATAATATTAAAAGAGAGGTTGCTTGTTATTTTTTCTATTACTAATTTAGGTCTGATGGTAGAAGTCAAGATACTTTTTTAATTAAAGGCTTTACAATTTGGAATAAAAAATGAAGAGTAGAATTTCATGTTGGTTGGCTTAATAGTGCCCATAACTAAGCTGTTATAAGAGTGAAAAATCCACGAAAGAGTTTTGAACTCAAATAGATGTAATGGTTAATTGTATATCAAAATATGTGTTATCGAAACCACTATGAGCATAAATGTTCAAATAATAGTGGATATTTTACTGAACTTCAGCTTTTAATGTAATAAGTCAAGAAGATATAGAAAAATATTGTATTACAAAATACTCCTTAAAATTAAAAAAATAGTTGCTCCATCAATTTAGAAATATCTTAGTAATGTTGTTGTAAAAGAAACCATTAATGTTATTATTGAAACCTTGGTGATGGCATTTTTAAAATATTAGTTGATGGGTCTAGTGATGTGTTCCAAAAAAATAAATAAATGGCTATTGTTTCGCATTATGTTGATAGAAAAGAGTTCATTATAGAACTATTTGTTAGTGTTGTACATATCACTAATACGTTTACTTTACTACTTATGGTAGCGCTTAATTCATTGTTTTCTAAGCATGGATTGAGTTCACCAAAATAAGGGGACAAGTATATGGTAAAGCGAGAAATATGTCAATGATCTCAAAACTATGTTATGAAAAAAATTTAATCGGCATATTATATTTATTATTTGCCCATGAATTTTAATTGACTCTCATAAATATTTCTTAAAATCATGATGAGGACGAAACTCTATTTTGACTAATACTTATACATTTTACAATAAGTATGATATTGATTTTCAGTATTATCATGTTGATTTACTATACGCTACAATCAATATGTAATTTCAGGAGGTTAGTAATCATTTTAATAAGATAAACATGGAGTTTTCCCTTTATGTGGCTTGCTTGAATCAGATGGACTCACTCCATGCTTTTTACAAGCAATGTTTGTCAAGCTAGCTTAATTTTATCAAAGTGAGCCTTCTAATTTTTATCTTTATCATTTTATTATAACATTTATAACTATTTATATATTTGTCAAGGTCACAAATTTCATAATTCGAAGGGATTTCAAGATCTTTTTATAAAGCTTAAAAGATTTTTTTTTTATGAATATTTTATCTGTCAATTGGTTTTCTCTTTCTTAAATTGGCACTAGTTCTAATAGTGGTAACCGTAACATTGGAGAGGGCTTTCTTAGTACCAAATACTGTTAATATTTATTGGAGTAACCGAATAGTAATGAATTTTTGAATAATTTTTTAATATATATAGAGAAAGATGTATTTGATAATATTAGTAAAAATGCTATGTATCTTTTTAGAATATAAAGTTTTAGTAAGCACAATTATAGTTTTGCTAATAAATATTTGTCAATTTTTTTAGTATATGCAATTATTTTATTTGAATGTATTTTGTTTTATAAAATAATAGATATTTAATATTTATGGTGTATGGATCCACTGAAAAAATTGTTGGATCCACCCCGTCTTCCAAGGAATTCGGTTTCTCTTGAAACGACATAATTTTCTTTGATAGAAACGCTAAAGAAATGTTATACAAAAAAATTATATTTAATGACAATAAATAGTGATAAATATATAGTTAGCTATAATTATTGGAAGTGAAAGAGATATGTTTCTGGATTCAGATTATTGAATAAATTAAGGAGCCGCCTAATTCGGGTGTCCAATTGGAGCTGGTCTGATTTTTGTTACTTTAAATTTAGATCCTACACACCACAATTAACAAACAAAATATCAGAGGAATGCGGGACTCGTTCCATTATATGTCCTCTGTTACTAAAATAAGTAGTCTTTGTTAGTCGAATAGAAAAATATGAGGATATGAAAAATGCATAAATGTAGGAGTGTTTGGAGATTGAGTGTATAACGAAAGATTGGGATTTATTTGGTATGCTCGAATGAGTGGGTGACTTTGAGATGATACACTTGTAGAGGAAATGGTATAGTGAAAGAGAGAGATACACTCATCGAAGAGTGGCTGTTTACTTGTCTAGGTTTTTTTGCTTCTGGACAAAGGTCAATCAATCCCTTTTTCTGAGGAAAAAATGGGATATTTTAGAGGGGAAGCCAGTTTAGTCGTCTCTAGGCGTGACGGTTCTGCAAGTTAGTGGAGTAGTACTCGTACAGTTGTTGCCTGCAGCTAGTGCGTCTATTCATTGTGCCCCAGTGATCAGGGAACAATATGCCGATAGTTGTTGCCTACAAGCCTATAACTGTTTGTTGAACTATAACAATTGTTGGTTGTTGAGTTGGAGCTGTAGCCACAGGGACAACCTACCAATTAACCCAAATTGCTCGTTCATTGTTGATGATTTTCGGTCAAACCATTTAGGTCATTTATAGTGCCCTCAGGTTCTTGGGCCTTAAGGGACTCATGGTGGGCCACTACTATTTGGGATTTTCTTTCTTCAATAGACTGAGTTATGGGCTGACTCATGGGTCACTATATCCATAACTAACCCCCTTGATTAGGAGGTTTGAATTTTTAACTTTTGACATATTCATGATTGGGCGCTGAAAGCAAATCCTCACACGTGCTTCTTCCTCAGGTGCTCTATAGATTTTTTGCTCTGTTTGGCAAGATTTGATTCAATTCTCTACCAAGTATTGGGATGCACAATCTTCTCAATTTAATGCTTACTAATTCTCACTCTCGGCTATAAATTCGGAGACTTCCTACACCTTACATCACGAAACGTCTATCATCTGCTAAGAAGTGAGGCCATTTGGAGCTAGCATGGAGCCTTCGCAATTACAAGCCAAAGTAAGAGAGATTTCTTCTTCGATGTTTGACGCTGGTGTCTGGGGATGCGTCTGTTGTCTAAGTTACTCTATTTTATGTAGGAATCTACATTGATTTTTCTCTTTTATACTCGACCCAAAACCAGCCTTTTATCACTGGAGATAGGTCCTGGGTTTTGCGGGGTGGTTTTCTCTTTTCCCAGTCTGTGTCGGGTGATTCCTTCACAAGTGTAAATAGAGCCGTCTCATACTCTGATTGGTAGAAGTTCCCTTCTTCCCATCAGTTTTAGAGGCTCTGTTCCTTTGCAGCCCTACTCCTGGCTCTAGTTAGAGGGAGAAATTTTCTTTTTTGTTTACCTCCTGACTATGGATAGGTATGGTTCTTCAGAGAACTGACCCCTATTCCTATTGGGAGGATTTTTTTGCTCTTTCTGCTGGTATAATGGCTCAGTGGGCAATGTTGCAGTGCCAACAGATGAGCTTTTCCCATGCCTTTATTCGCCTTGAAGGCCAGTTGGACTACTCTAGTAGGGTTGCTCTCCATATATTCTTTATTTCCTTCTAAGTTATACGTTTTTCGTTGTAAGTTTGTACTTTGTAAAATGAATTAATGAATGAAATGTTTTGAATATTTTTGTCTTCATTGTATGGCTCTAATATTCTTACATGGTTTGAATAGTTGAAATGCCTGGATGCTATTTTTTATTGTATAACTTCTAACAATCTGATGACTTGGACTATTGACTAGTCGGACTTTTATTAATCTGACTAATAATAATTTATCCCGACTGCTTGGTCAGGATGTAAATCACCCAAATTTGTCTCAGCCTCATCATGGTTGCACGCCACCAGTTTGTCATCTTGGAAAGTGAAGTGTCATGGTATCGTAACCCGCGCTACACTGTAGACTCATCAATCTAGGCGTCAAAGTCGTCAATGGTTAGCAGGTTGCACAGGGAGGCGTAGAGTCTAGCCATCATTACTAGTGCAGCGAGACTGATGCACCACAGCACTCCATGGTGCGGGCATGTGTCACGGACATCATAGGGACGTGCCTCTTTGGTACTTGTGAATGACACCGCTTCTAAGCCAAGGATTTGACTATTTAAATCCTGGCCGTCTATTGCTTCTGTACTTTTTCATTCTTTGAATCACTCTACCCTAGTTTGCTATTCTTCCTCTCTTATTTCTATGGCTTCTCGAACTATACTCTAGGGCGTCGTCACGATTTAGTCTGTTCTCAAAGGCAAGGAAGTGGATGCTCTGTATGATATGTATAGCATTCCCCGTGCCATTTCGTATGTGACGCCCAAGGATAAAGGTAGGGTTTGTGCTCCTCAGCTTGGATTTATCACCATCTACAAGGCCCATTTGAAAGCAGGCCTTCGTTTTCCATTAGCAATAGAGCTATATGAGATCTTGGCAGCTCTGGAGATTCCTGTGGCTCACCTCCACCTCAATGTTGTGCGATACCTGATTTTTTTGTGCGCCTTCTTTCGCTCCAAGAAGCTTCTCTTGAATGCCTAGGCCATGAAAGTAATCTTTTGGTTCAATCAAAATTCGGATTGGATTTCCCTTACCCCTCACAAGAATTTCAAAATAAGTGAGGGAAATCCAAATTCAATGAGGGCTAAAAGGGCGATTTCTTTTATGTGGTGTTTCCCTCCAACTAGACCTTTCCAACAATTATGACAGCGTTAATGGCATGTACTTTGGATATGTCCTCGAGAGGGAGCGTCAAATGGCTCAGCCTCTGACAAGGCTCATTGAGGAGAATGCCACCATTCTACGTTGTATGGGTTTCTAGCTCACCCAAAGAGAACTTGCTAAAGTTTGATGGGAGGTCAAGATTAAAGGAGACGATGTCACCATGTCGTTCCATCGGCCCAAGAGAAAGAGATCAATTTATCCAGGATTCTCCTGAGTGGGCAGCTGGCCAGACAGTCAGTCCCTCACCCAACTATTACAGTTAGGCTATTGATGAGGCTTCTGAAGAGGTGTCTTATTTGGTTGCCGGCAAGTCATCATAGAGGCCAAGTTCCGCTCATTTTTCTCCGGTTGATCTGATTTTTGAGGAGGCAACCGGACAAGTTGAGGGCAGTGAGCCATTGTTAATTATCCTGTTGTTAGAATAAATGAACCCTTGGCTGGCGGGTTGGGCAAGCCAATCAATGGCCCCACAGTAGTTGAGTATGGGGTCCCAATCTTGGTCCATTCATTGCCTGAGGTATTAGTCTTCACACCCCTTGCTGCTTTGGTTGAGAAGGGTGC
Organism: Nepenthes alata; assembly: GCA_028571085.2. Classification (NCBI taxonomy): domain Eukaryota; kingdom Viridiplantae; phylum Streptophyta; class Magnoliopsida; order Caryophyllales; family Nepenthaceae; genus Nepenthes; species Nepenthes alata. Next base: position 9,789 of record JAOVVI020010595.1, read on the forward strand.
CGATAATGATTAGTAGGGCGATGGAATAATTAGAAATGGCCCAAAGGCTGTGGCTGTTGAGGAAGGGCCTTACTTGGAGGCTTCAACACATGTGCTGCCAAACGCTTTGAACATATCTCCTTCTCCTTTGAGCTTTGGGGTGCCGCTCTACTGCTATGCGCTACCTTTGTAGTATTTGTTACCTTCGTCTGCATTCAGACTTGAGGATTTTTCTGGTCCGTCTCATCAGGAGGGTCTATGTCATCAGAAGGGCCCATCTTTCCTCAAGGTACTGCTTCACAGAGCTCTTCAATCCATGATCATTCTTTTCATTGCTATTATTGGTTGATCATTCCCTTTTGCTTGGAAAGCACAGGAAGTGCTTCAGTGATGCGGAGGCTTTATATTAGCGAGATGTTAAGGTTTCTTGCTTATCTCAGGCACATGCGGACCCTGTTGTGCTTATGGAGATGGAATCCTGAGTAGACATTGCAATTGTCGAGGCTCAACAGAGTTGTGATTGGGTTGCTTTCCTCGACTGAGCACTATCATAGTTTGAGGTGAGATCCCAAGAACTTTTAGATCAACAAACTCAAGCTCTGGAACAGATCGCCTTGCTTGAAGACACGCTTCGCTTCATGAGGTTGAGCAATAACTCGCTGATCTCTAGAGTAAGTGTGCCTGACTTGAAGGAGAGCTGAGAACCCGATTCCATCTCAAAGAAGTTGGTCGTGCGTTGGACTACAAATTCTTGGAAGACATTCGTCACTATAGACAGATTGTGTTCTTGGCTGCTCCTAACTTTTCTGTCAGCTTCCTTGATCTGAGAAACGTTGGAGTTCAACGTTGATCTGACTTGGTTGATTTCCTGGAGATAGCATAGAAGCCTTTGCCACGGTCACCGAGGGGCTCCAAACCTTTGGATAGTCATTTGTTCTAGTTGTAGGCACTAGGCGGTATCTTGTAGTTCTCAGATGAACTCTCCTCGCTGTGCTTGTCTATGTTGATTCTTCTATAAATCAATTAGACCGATTTCTACCAAAATGACTGCTTCAATCTCGTAGCAAAAACTAAAAGGTGTCTGCCGTATCGATTCTCTAGGCATCATCCGGTAGGATCACAATACGAAAGGTAGTTCGTCCACTCAGGAGCCTCCCGCGTCTTTAAGCTTTATCTTCAACCCATATAGTAGGGTGTGGTTCGTTAGTTTCACTTTTCTGTTTTCTTATGGATAGGCGACGGAAGTGTGAACAAGTCGGATTCTCAAACTCGTAGAGTGCTTAGTGAATCTTTTTCAAGGGAATTAGATTTTGTTATCGGTCACTATGATATCAAAAATCCTACTCTACATGTGATGCTCTACCAAAAAACTCTATAACATTCTACTCGGTGATCCATGCAACAGGGAGGCTTCTACCCATTTTATGAAGTAGTCATTACCGACTATGATAAATTTTCTCTGCCGTGATGCGATGGGAAGTGGGTCTAAATGTCGAACCCCCACTGTAAGAACAGACATGGTAACTATAGGGTCTACAGCTCTACATGCAATTGATATGGAATGTTTCTGTAAATTTTGGCAATTCTCGCACTTCTTCACGAATTCCACATCATCCCTCTTCATTGTTGGCTAGTAGTAGCCCTATTGCATAATCTTGAATGATACGTTCTTGCTGCCAATGTGCAATCCGCATATTCTTAGGTGCATCTCACCCAGCACATAATCAGTTTCTTCTGGCGTGAGACACCACATGTAGGGGATAGAATAATCTCATAAGTATAGTCTCTCATCCATAATGGTGTACCAGCCTACTATCTTTTTAATGCATGTGGTGTCGTACGGATTCTTTGGTAAAAGGCCTTCAATGAGGAAACTTCGGTATGGAGCCATCTAGGTATTGCCGTCCAAGATTTGGAGAATCTCTTGCTTTAGGACTTCTATACTCGGGGTTGTAAGAACTTCACATATGTCCCAGACGTATTGCTCAGGATTACTGGTTACCACTTCTTTCACCAACTCATTTGCCTTCTAGTTTTCTTTCCTCGGGACATAGAGTATTTCCATACTATCGAAAGTTTTGGTTACACCATTCACTCTAACGAGGTATGTTGCAAGTAATAGGTTAGACATATATATATACATATATATATATATATAATAGTTCCTGGAAATCAATATTGCAATTACAATCAATGACATAAATAAATAGGTTAATAAATTAACTCAATAAATGATATTAATAAATTTCTTCCATAATGTCAACTCATAAATTGTCTAAATGATATCCAATAGATTCTAAAAATTTCTATAAATTTCAACAAATGTATAACAAGGTCTTGAACTTTGTCAAATATTAAGGTGTCAGGGATCATCTTCATTCTACTTAATATCTGTAAATACTTAAATATAATAATTTACCATATTACATAAATAATATTTAACCATTATACACAAGACACATATGATTGTCACATTCTAAGTGGCTCCAGCACTATATAAATAAAACATAGTGTCGAATTTTTCAGAGATACTTATTAAGAATCAAAATTTATTACCATAAAATGTCGTAGAAGCATAAATAATGCCAATAATAATAAATCGTGGAAACATAATAATTGAATAATACCAAAGTCACGTTTATTTCATTATAGGATCAGTTACAAAATTTCACACATCCACTACAATTTCATCAAAATATATTAACACATAAGTCTAAACCATTCTTGTCTTTACTCCTATTCATCCGGTACCAACTCCTAATCAACATCTAAAGGATTAGAAAATAGTAAGAGAGTGAGCTAAATACTCAATAAAGTATATATAAGTAAAGACATGTGCATTTATATTTAAAATAAATATACGAATTAGGGGAATATGAATCATTTAAAAACATGCATGAACTTTTATCTTCTTTAACTTTTTCTTTTTTGAATTTTAATTATCATTTGTCTTTAGAGACTAAGGTTAGTATGCTTTACCAACTAATTGAGTGATCAATCGAAGAAAGGATTATAAGTGTTTCCACATAATCTAAGGCCAGACCTCCTATTCAGCACCCAAAGATGTGTTAGGGGTCCTGATGGATTAGGTATTTTAAGAAAGTACCTGCCTCTAAAATCGCTATGAAGGCATTCAACTTCACCTTATTGATAAGCTTGGATATCTATTAGGCCTCAGCGGTGATCTGAGTCAAGAAGTGCTTCATATTTTTGCTTAGCCCCTAGTTGGTACGGACGAGGTGCCAA
>JAOVVI020010596.1:0-13013 GCA_028571085.2 Nepenthes alata
CGCTCATATCTTTTAAAACATGTGAAGACCAAGGTAAGATATGAAAGTTATTAATTCTATTTATAATGTGAGAAAACTAGCTCAAGTGGAAATTGAGTCAAATAGAAACTACTTGTTATTAAATAAAAAATTTAATTATAGTTGTATAAAAATATGTTAGATCGGTTTTTAATGTTATCAAAATTTATAATATTGAATTATATATTGAGTTATTATATTATTTTATTATATTTTTTATTTTTATGTACTAGATAAAAGTTTGATAATCATTCAAACTATTTTTTCATCCTGTAACTTGATGAAAGTAAATTGATAGTTTAAGTTTTGTATTAAGAAATTATATAAAAGTTAACTAAAGGATTAAGTTGTATTGTTCCAAAAGTATGCCGCGAGCTTGCTATTTTCTGAGGCAAATCGCATGTTAACTACAATATCGTAGCTCAAATGAGATGCAATTTATGCCACTATCTACCACTTAAAACTATTTCCATTGAAAGTTTCTTCTATATTTTTAAAACCAAATCTCCTTCAACTTGGGGTGTGAATAAGATATGAATTGATAGGAGAGTGAACATTTTTTAAGTGACTAACAATGCAACTATGAGATTGAGAGAATAACATATCTCTTACGGAGTTTCGGTGCATGGCATGTGTGTAGATTTGTTGTGTATTTTAGTCAAAGAATTTCGATCAACCAAAGATTTACTCAAAGAGGTTAGAAAGTATCTAGGTAACTATAAATCTGCAAATTTAAGTAAGATATTAGATAGTCACATGCTTGGTTTAGTCAGCTAGTGAATCTGCTATATCTTTTCATCAGTCTGTAATTTGACTATTTTTATATAGTAAATTTTTAATTAACAATTTAAAATTTATAGAGTTTTCTTGGCGAACGGGTTATCTAAGGGTTTTTTTTCATCATCCAAATATTATATTCTCTTTATTTATATATTTTAATTTTTAGTATATATATGTAAATGTTAATAGTTTATATTCAAGGATCTAGGTACATAATTTTTTTGCATGTATTAAAGTTATAAATTATTATTTTATACTTAAATGAAGAAATACCTATTCATCCTCCTTAGATGGTTATATGTTTAAATAATATTCTCTCAATTGGTATTGGAGGCTTAACCCGACCATAGACCTACTTTTGTCTAAATAACTCGATGTGAATAATCGACTATCTCCTCTTTTAAATTGTAAATTAACTGAAAAATTAATGAATGTAGGATTGTATTTTTTCTCAATGTGATGCATCACAAAATGATTCATATAATAAGATTGATGATCCTCTAGAGGCTCTTAAACAATTGTTCTTAAAATTTATAAAATTGACAAAGTTAAGTTAATATGTCTTTTAGAAAATCAATAATGTTAAATATGAAAGATATGATCTTATTGTAAAGCTTGATCAATGCGTCAGTGAACTTAAAAAATTAAAAAACATTAATGAGACTGTAAAAAGGGAGTGAAGTCCATAGAGAGTTACCTAGAAAATCTAAGTACCAAATTCTCAAGTTTTTTTGAAGTATCAAGAAATTTAACCACATGCTTAGTCTTGGTAAGGAAGTTGAAGATAAAAAAATGGATTGGTTTCAAGGAATAGGACTTTAAATTGACACACTCCACTAAAACTATATTTGCACCTAAGTAAATAAAAAGAAGCAAAAAATTCACAAAATCACAAGAAACAAACCAAAGCACCCAAACCATTTTCCACAAAGACTCAACCCATGTTACATTCCTACAAGACTTAATTAAAAAGATAGTTCATCCATACCTATTATAATTGTAGTAAGGTTGGTCATATAATTCTACATAGTGATGAGTTTATATTCAAATATATCGACATAGGGATCCAAAGTGTCTGTAAGTCTTTTATTCCTATTAGACCTAAATTGATATGCCATCACTATGTTTAGTTTGGTTAGATATGTCCTCATAATATGAAATATGAGGGATCCAAAGACCATGTTAGTTTTCATATTTTTGAACTTTAAAAATATTCAAATTTATTGTTCTCCACCCAAAACTCAACATTTTATACTTACACAAGCACCTCAATTTATTATTTTATAAACCTAGGTTTGTTCCTATATATCACTCTTGTGGTCTATGTGATCATATAAGATGTTATTGCAATATATTCATTCCAAGGGGTTTTCATTTTAGAGTCTATCCAATTTAAAGGCTTTAACATCAAGTTTATAATTGTGTCTCACTTGACCAATAAGATTAAGATTAAAAAAGAAGAAAAAGAAGTGGTCAGTTAACAAAGCCAATAAAGATTGTGCTACTCCTTGAGTAGCATTTTCTCTTAAATGCATATAGCTTAGGTTATATTATGTATTAGATTAGTTGCACTTACATTAAACTAGTGTGCATATATATATATATATTAGCTCATGTATTTTTACTATTTCGTATATTTTTTTCTTACAAAAATTTTACTGAATATGCAAATCTATTAAAAATGATATTAAAGAGACTAGACTTATAAACTATTTATATTTTTATAAAAGAGATACTTTTATTGATACACTTTATAATATTATAAATATACTATTTATATTTTGAGTTGCATACTTTAAATAGTCATATACTTTATTTCAATGTGCAAACCTAACCAATAATGTATATCATGAGACAATAATCTAAGGTGTATTAGATTGACCTTCAATTTAAATTCAATTTATAGTAGTTGAACCTTATCTTATGTAAATCCATAAAAAAATATGAAAAATAAAAAAAAGAGAAAATTGGAGTAGAAAATATAAAAGTTCATTTGAAAAATTTAAAAAGTAAAAATAGAAAAAAAAAGGGTAAATATTTATTTTAATATGATGTATCTCAATAAAGGGCTCATCAAAGGGGGAAAAATGAGAGATTAATGTCCTAATATAATCAGGTTTGACTTTGGGATAAAATCAAACATTGTACATTATTTAAAATTTTGAGTCTCCCATATAGAATATAATGCATTCACAACAAGTATAATACTTTATGTATTCTGTAATCTTAACTTAAAATTGTGCATATTTTACTTCAAAGTACGTTTTAAAATTCATCACAAAATATTTTGAAAAAGTCATACTTAATTGGATTTTCTTGTGATTTTGATCTTTTGACACAAAAACATTTTATTTTGTATAAAATTTATGTTTGCATTATATTTGTGTTGTCACTTTAGGAGTTATTTACATTAATTGATGGCTAAGTCGCTTATATTTATATCTTAAGTGCATTTTTAGCGATTATTTTCTAAGATTATGTTCAAAAGAGGTGTTCTAATGTCAGATTTCTTCAATTGGTCTACTTCATGTCCCAGGGTGAAACTTCATTAATTGTATATTTCACTCTATTATCATTTGACATAGTTTAAGCTAAAGTTTAGTGCTTATACATTTTATATTTAAAATTAATATTATTTTGGTAAATCACATTCTTTTATCCCATGATATCTTGCTTTTATTTATAATCTTCATATTTTGATTCTTTCCTCGTAATCATTCATCAGTCATGACCAAAAGGGTGAGAAATTTGTATTGATTAAAAGAGAGTAATGTGCATTGAATAAGAAGAAATGTAGTTTATCCGAGGGGGAGTATGATTTGAGGGGGAGTTTATGTAAGGTGGGTTTTATTTGTGGATATATTTATGGGATGATGTATAATGATATGTATTTTTGGATATCATATTTCATGTTAACCTTAGAAATTTATTTTTAGTATTCAGATCTTTATTTTAATACTATATTACTCTATACCTTATATGATGATATTAAGTTTGTTGATTGTGTAATATAATATCTTTAACTATAAGAGTTTAGGATATTTGGACATTCTAATTAGGTGGTTATCAAAATTCATATATTTATATATCATATTGTAAAGTATTTTGTCATAAAAATTATCAAAATGAGATACTATTAGATTAAATTTAGTTTTGGTAAATTTTATAATATTATATTATATATTAAATCTATTTTCTTATTTATTATATCATTATATTTGAATAATAGATTGGGCTTGATAACCATTCAAACTATTTTTATATTCTAATATCATATAATTTTAGTATGTTCCTCCTATGTAAATTTGAGACGTATTTGTTTTGGAGGACTTTAATCAATAGGAGTTTTACTCAAAAAAATTAAAAAGGTATCTGAATAATTAAAAATTTATAAATTTATGGAGAGCCTTAAATGCTTGTCTTTGAAGTTAGTCGATTAGAATGTGTAGTATGCCATTTTTGTCTGTTTCTAAGTTAATTATTCGGATATAATGAATTTTTAATTAACAACTCAAATTCTAAAGGATTTTTGAAGCAAATAAGTTATTTAAAAATTTTTCTTCATCTCCAAATACTATGCTATGTCTTTATATATTGTACTTGTTATTATATATATGTGAATGATTATGAATTGTATTTAAGTAACTAGATATTTAATTTCTCTACATGTATTAAAGTCGTAAATTTTCAATTTGTATGTGAGGAAAAAAAATTTTATGCATAATCCGTTAGACATTTGTGGGTCCGGACATCATTTTCTTAAAATATAAAAATGATTAAATAAAAAAAAACTATAATAACAAATCAATAAAGCACATTCTCTTCTAAATTTTATTGCACACAATCTTAATGGGTATGCCGTAAAATAGGCTGGCCCAAGGCCAACGAAGATCCAAAACGGCCTGCTGGACGGTCAACTTAAAAATGGCCCAATTGGAGACGCAGGCATAAACCCTGAAAAGCTCAAGACGGTCAACGCCAGACCTCAGCAGACGGCCTACTCGTGTACAGACGGTCAACTCGTGTACAGACGGTCAACTCGTGCGTTGACCGGATGTACTGTAGCGGTAGGCCCAACCAATGCCTTTTACGGGCCTGGCCCACTTGAGCCCCACGATCCATTAGACGGCCAGCAACGGCTCTTCCAGCATCTTTCACTATCTCAGCTGGCATCCAAAATGGGCATTGACAAAATCAACGCCCTTTCCAAAAAGAAGGCGCTAAATTTTCCTAATCTCCTGCCAATTGGGAGTCTCCAACGATAAAATACACAGAAAAATTGGAAATTCGCTGACCGCCGTAGTAGGAAACTATCTCAGCCAGTTTGGCAACTAGCGCCGTCTATGAAAGGAAGGTCGACCTGAATAATGTAGGGGATTACGCCTTTTAATCAGGGGAGATCACCCTATCAACCTTTAAGAAACCATAGAATTCTCATTCAAAGGGGTTCTTACTCACACGTTCTTACTGACAAATGAAAGCTTTTACATACAATCTCTTACGTACACATACCGTCTCTTACAGCCAAACTCTCACATACTCGAGTTCTGACTGACAGAGAAGCTTTTACAGACAAACTCTCACTAAGGCAAAATCTTTACTCAGACAAGGCAAGCCCTTACTGAAAAAGGTCCCACGAACGTTTACAGAGTACTGGATAGATGCCCATCATCTATTCCACTCTTTCAGGTGTTCGTCCTTCAAAATCACCAAAGGCCACCAGCTTCCAGGAGACTTAATCGGCTTCCCGAGAGTCATTCCTAGAAGCTTCCACGCTTTCAAAACTTTGCTTCATCACGCTCTCTATGAGTAGGAAGCGATTGCTCGCGTCCTCGACAAGCCAGCACTCCCGATTGATCAACTTTTTCACTTTCTCTTGCTTTTCAGCTTACCTTCATTGATTTAGAAGGCTTTATTGACTTGAGCGTCAGAGTATTTTCGGTGGGATAACCTCCCACCAACACATTGACCACTTGTTCATTTTAGTGGGGTGCAGGATTTAAACTCAATAAACGGAGTCGGGTCAAACAATCCAGACGAATCCGTATATATTCGAAGTCGGATTCAGGTATGTATTAAATCTGGTTCACATCCAAGGAAAATGGAATTTGTTTGAGAGAAATAAAAAAAAACTCATACATTCTTAGCAAACCTTTGTACTTATTAACCTTATGTTCCATAGTTTTTTTTTTTCAGTTCCTAAAATTTCATCAAATTATAAACTAGAAGTTCTGAAATTTATATAAGTGGTTGAAAAAAAAAAGTTATTTTAATTTATTTATTTTAATATTTATTTATCTTTTTTATAGAAAAAGTCTCCCAATCTTATATGGTCATTTTTTTCATAATTATTGTTGGGTCCGCGACAAAGACCAAACATATTCAAAGCCCAACCCACAGAACGGCTACCTGATGGGCCGTTAAGGCCCAACGCTGCAGGGCGACCTACGTGGTAGTCCATGATCAGCAGGCAATTGACGTCGCCTATAACTCATTAATACAGCTGCCACGGAACGGCAAAAATGCAGGAAAAGCTACCCAATGATGAAACGATCAGTGCTACCAGCCATGTCTCAGGCGGCTATCCACAGTCTCCTCGCCAATCCCAGCTGAAGGAGAAGAGTGAGCGTGGCCAGCAACGCCCGGTAGTCTACCTGCCACCGCTAAATGACAACTGACATGCCCGCAATCATCAACAACAATCAGGGGCCAACGAACCATTGCAACAGGGGTTTTCGTGCCCAAAGCTCATCGCTAGAGGGCCTATAAAACCCTTCTTCTTCTACGAAGAAGGGGATCAGATCCTGGAGAATTGACCCACGGTCAATAACCGTAAGCTCTACAGCTATCTTTCATATCCAAACTCCTCAGCCTTCTCAGGCAACAGGAAGTCAGCCACTATCGCGGTGCATACAGGGAGCTAGGCCTCCCACCACCCGCTCATTACTCTTCCACATAAGCATTCATGCACTTTCCATGCATTCATAGCATATTTTTGCACACCACAGACCGTGCTCCCTGTTTCTGTTTATTGCGGGAGTTTTTTAATCGGGATCTGGCTAGAAAATCTAATAATCAAAATTCAAATGTAGTAACCACAATCCGGCACGTGCATGTGACTGCACGGCATATGCAATATTTCATACTCATTTTCATACAAATATATTGATATAAAAATATACTGTGTCTAATAAATTATTTGAGCTTTCAGAAAAATATTAAAGCCTCTAAAATTATAAAACTGAGTCCAATAACCCCTAAAATATCTAATGAACTACACATACATGTCAAAAATAAATAATTTATGTGTATTAAAAATACATTCATATTAGTGAGAATTTTATGCAGTATCCAAATTATTTCAGATGCTAAATCAGACCAAAGAAGGGGTTTAAAGATACTTACATTGACCTCATACTTGACAGATCTGAAGAAAGGATGCTCCAAAGTGTCCGAATCGGACACACTCTCTCCTGCCTTGCGCGCTGCCCACGTCTCCCCCGCGTCCTCTCTCTCTCTTCGCGTTTCTCCTTCGCTAGTAGCAACCCCGGCACCGACGATGACAGCAACCACGGTGGTAGCACCGGATGATAGCGGAAACCATGATGGCAGCATCGAACGACGGCGACGACGGCGGACGCAGCTGTCAGCGGCCTTCTCTCTCCACCACGCCCTTCATCTAAATCCATAAAAATCAACCAATTTTCACAAAATTGGTACACACAAGCCACAAATTGACATCAATAAAGAGAATGAGATGATTTAGTTACCTTGATTTAACTGATTTTATCCGATAATAGCGGTGAACGGACGACGGCCGTTCAGGTTCGATTCAAAAATTCGTCTTCTACAAACACCGGTGGACAAAATGGAGGGTAGTATCATGGAGAGGGCTTCGCTGGCTTCCATTCTCGGCATCGGGAGCTCCAGCAATAGCAACGGTGACGGTGCTCACCAGCCTCCCTCTCTCTCCTCTCTTCTCCCCCTCCGCTTTCTCTCTCCCCGGACCGTCCTTATCCTGTTTCATTTTTTTTCTTTTCTTTTTTTTTGATTTTTTTTTAAATATGTAAATAATATATATATATATATATCCTTTCAAATTTTATAATATTAAATTAATTTTTTTCATTCCCAAATTACCTAAAATCATAATTAATGTTAAACTAATTCGAATAAAAATATGAGATATTACATTCTCATATCCTTACAAAAATTTCATCCATAAAATTTTTACATCTTAATCTTAACCTCCATTATCATATAATGAGGACATTCTTCCCAACTTCATTTTTGATCTTTTCAATAATTTTTTTCGATCAAATGATTGATCCAAATTTTATACTTATAAAATAGGAATATTTTCTCATACTTATTCTCAAGATCTCTTAACATTTCATCCACTAGAAGATTTCTTAAAAGTATAATGGCCAATAGAAATATCTTATTCCATTGCACCAGATCCAACATATCCCAAAAATTGAATCACAATTTTAACCTAACACTTCCCGTCGATAAAAAAAACAACTTCAATCCAATCACATGAGAATGATCATTCTTATGAAACATATCGTATCCATCCGTCAAATTTAGAAGGCCACCTTTCTAATATGCTAATAACTTCAATTGTCTCAATAAACCTCTATTTCCAATTGTCCTTTGACTCCAAAATTTAAAAATCTTCTTTCCAAGAAGCTTCCAAAAACACGAGACCATTCTTTTGAATCTTCAATCAAATTACAATTCCGATCTCCTACATCAACCTCAAATCAAATCTTGTGATAGATAGCCACAAGACTACATGCTTTCGCTATGTCACTCTGATCAATCACCAGTCTCAAATGAAATCAAAAGCCTCAAAATAGGAATACCTTACAATCTTCTTATCTTAAAAATATGCCAATGACCGATCTCGGGAATGATATCCTGATAGACAAGCAATATGCCAACTTCATCAGCTCATCCATTATCAGCTAGCTTAATCTTATCCAATGATTATTAAGTCCTTTGCTACTTAAGGAAGACCCGAAATAAAATCTCGGAGGCATATTCTCGCTTCTTCCTTTAGGCATGAGACTCATCTTGTCACGGCTCGTGGTCAAACTACTATCAAACTCTCTCTCCACTCTGCTATGTGGAGAGCCTTCAGTATTTTTATCGAACTTGGACAACACCAACTCAATTTGCTTCCAAGCTTTCATCCAATCAGCTAAAACTCAAATAAGAGAATTCCTGAAAATATGCCTCCTCAAAAATGTGCAATGGAAAGCACTTTGTGCAGAATGCTTGAAATTGCCTGCTCGATCTCTCCCAACTTCAAGATGGCTTGTCCAAAAAATGACATCATCACTGATTTCATTAAAGCTTCACCCATAATTATAAGTTTTGTTTAAATCCAATACTGACGGTAAAGAGAGAAAATCCCTTTGGCCCAATCTTCATTCTAGCATCCTCGCCATGGCACTTCACGCAAAATCTTCTAGATTGCGCCACATCCCAAACTTGTCTTAGATAAGGCACCCGATATGTAGAATCCAAACATATCAAAATCTTTCTTAGGAGTATTGCAAAATGTTGCCAATCCTTCCGATCTACCAGGGATCGATAAAATCGACATGATAATCCATTCTTCAATTACTGAAAATTTTTTCGTAAGCATCACTTCAGAGCTTCTATTCTAAGGGCGCCATTGACAATGCGATAATAGTCACTCCTGCGACTATAGTCGTTCTTTTCCAATTTGACAATGCAGCCATCTCTTTCAGATTCCCAAATGTCATTCTAAGAACTAGCATGACCCACGATGATGCTTTCTTAGAATCTGTAACAGACTTCCCAATCTAGTCTCATACTCATTAAAATTCTTCAAACAAATTAGAACACCGATAATAAAATCATCACAAACAAAACTACTATAAATAAAGATATCACAACTCATTCAAATACGATCAGAAATCCAATTGATAATATCCGTAAAAGACGCCCATACATTCGACAATCCAAAAGCACCATCGAGACTTCGCAGTGGCCACACTTTGACCTGAGAGTTGTCTATGCATATCCTCCCACCTCTCAACCAATGATATCCCGAGCACAACTCGATCTTAAAGAAAACCTAAATTATTTAAAATGGATCAAACAAATCTTTAATCCTTGAAAGATGATACATATTCAATTCCCAGATAATCCAAACATAAATTCATCAATCCAACGTTTTTCACTAGAGAGCACCAAAGCACCTCACGCCAAGACAAATGGCCAAACAAAACCTTTTATAAATAAATTCTGCAATTGCTACTTCAATTCTTCAACTCAAACATGATCACTCCATACGGATCCTTCAAAATAGGCACAAATTCAAGCACAACATCAAAACAAAATTGATCTCCTGATTCGGGAACAATACAGACCGAAACCTTTGAAAAAATAATATATCTTTAAACTCGCAGATAACCAACATATCTTCAATGGTCATAGAATAATTCCCAAATGTGACCATAAAAGTCAAATGAGCTTAGCACCCATTTTTCAGCAGATGACTCACATGCAACATCAATATCAACCCTTAAGCCTTCTCACTGAACCTTCCTTAGAACTCCGAGGACTCGCAACCCAGAATACTGAATGGAACAGTCTTATCAACATAGTCTTCCATGACCGAGAATCCAGCTTTAACATCCAGAGCTGAAATTGCAAAGGTTTCACATGGAATCATCCAGCCTTTATCTGGACGTCTAGAATTCAGATGCCTGAAGAATCCATTGACAAATGGTATATCTTGCCGCAATTTGAAGCAGACTTTATTTTTGACGAAGCAAACTCGTCTTGCAAACTTTTTCCCGCTAAACTTGCAGGCTTAATATGCAACCTCGAACTTCAGGGAGGAAGACTTAGCTTCATCCGACTTTCCTTTAGCTTGTCTTTCGGAGGATAAAGAAATGCATCATTCGAGCTTTGACTCCAATACCCTGTTTTCATCTAGAAGCGCTTCTCCCAAAATTATTCCTACTTGATCAATAACGTCTGGTTCAACTCTTCGCCGTGTGTCAAGAGTCGGAACGATATCAAATTCTTCCAAATTGAATCTTGAAGTTTTCAGCTACTATTATGCTTCAACAAATCTTTCAAAGTCTTCAACATCTTCCTGAGCATTACTCTAGGAGGACAACCTCAAACCCTCCATCCATCAGTTCTTCACCGATGAAAAAATTATGGAGATAATTATCCACCCGATCACAGTAATGGGAGGGAAAAGATAACTCTTGAGTCTTTTCCTTACTCCAGTCGTAGCTTCAAACCTCTACACGATCAGCATTTTCGCTGCCAATAAAATTAAACTTGAACTTCATTGTTTTATTTTATGGCAGAACTTGGATACCGTTAACTCCACAACTTCTCTTCCGAAGAGAAACGGGTTGGCTTGATTTGAGCTTCTTTATCTTCATCTGTAACTTTCAATCTTGAAGAATCTTTATTTCTTCAATCGACACAACAACCACTTTTTACTTGCATCTACCCAGCTGAAATCTCATTCTATTCTATGAGATTTCAAACCGATTCACTTTATCACCTACTATTCTACTGACCAAAATCTCATAATACTCCACGAGATTTAGGACTAACTCTAATTTCAAACCACTATTCTCTTAGAATCATAAAATCCAACAAAATATTCACATATATGCAGAAGTCCAAACAAATTTCTAATTCAACTGTCATATCCAACCATATATTATGCCACTCGCGTGACTCATCATAATCAGACAATTATCCTTCCAATCCAAATCCAAACCTCTTCAACTCGACCTTCTGATTTAAAGTCATGTATTCACAGCTCAAATTTTCTATTATTAACCAAAGACAGAACTTATCATATCCAAATATTTAGCAAACTATTTATCCAAAATGATCCAAAGTAACTCTCCTTACGGCTTTTCTCTGATATAATTTTCGTCACGAATTCGAACCAAACAGGTCAATTTAAAGTAATTAATTATAATTTTTAAATTAAAATCTAAAATAAATTTAACAGATAATACCAAGTCCCAAAATTTAGGTGTGATAAACCAAAAAATATATAATCCAATAAATTAAAATTCACACAGGACCTCATCGAATAACTATTCGGATAAAAATAAATACGACATACTCTATAAATATCGTAAGGGAGGTAATAATCTAATCAAAAATTATAACTAGACATAGTATAACAATTGAACTATTCCTAAAATACACTTTGGGCATATATCCAACTAATTTCGTAATCTAATTGTATCAAATGTCAAATTTAAATCATAACAAACTAAACTCACCAAATGAGACGAACAGCTGAAGGTCACATCCTAACTCCTGTAATACATTTGAGCCTTCTACTTTGAAGGGATAAAATAGAAAACGTGAGCTAGATGCCCCGCAAGTATTATATTTTAGGCAAAATGAGTCCAATAAATCAGAGAAAAGATCAAATGGATAAAAATCAAGTCAAATTATGGAATAAATCCAAATTACTGATAAGATAAATCCAATATAAAGCCAAGATCTAAGTTTTAAAATTCAATGGTAGTCTCGCACTCAAATCAAATATCCAAATCCAAACAAATATCCAAATTTTAAAAATAGTTCTCATCGGAACGTATATATATATAGATATATATAACCAAAATAGATGTGATCCGGACCAATGCCAAAGTCAATGTCGATCCGCGTCCAATTCTAAGTCGAGCCTAAGTCCAAATCCAAGGCCAGATTAGCTTGTAATTTGGGCCAGAATCCGATAGTTGGATTATCTAATAGCTTGTGCAAAAAATTGAAGCAGCGTTACAATAAATATTCGAAAGAACCGGATCAAAATATATAGTCAAAATTATTTATATGAGACATACCAAGGCCCAAATATGGGCAAAGTTAGCGAAACTCATATCCAAATTCAAAAATTTATATCCAAATCAAAGTCCAATACCAATCAATGTAAAAATATAAATTATGTATCAAATTTAAATTCTAATTATTCAAAGACTACTTTCAGGAAGGGTTATACATAATTCCGGTAACCTTAGGCCAAAATCCATGTACTTTATACCCATAGATAGTGTTACTCATTATATTTTTTTACCCGCGACTTTGGGTGCATTCTTTAAGCTTGTCTAATATATTAGGGCGTCAAAATATATTATAAGGTCAAGTCAAATCATCTAAATTGGAAGGGCGACTGCTCCAAG
>JAOVVI020010597.1:0-13013 GCA_028571085.2 Nepenthes alata
CAATTAGTAAAATAAAATAAGGGATATTGAGTAATCAAGATCCAATTACTGCCATCCGCTTAGGAGAGACTTCTACTCACTCTTCACACTGACAACCCCTCAATCCTCCCCGCAAGATAACCCAACCCAAAAGGGAAAAAAAAAACTTATGACTATCAATTGGTAAATAATAATAACACCAATTAATGTATCTATAGATTTGAATTATTATGTGGATTAGAATATCGTTTGATCTTTTTCAAAATGTCAAATTGAAACGGATCCGATCTTCGTTATTTTTAAACATTGATATTACATATTACAACTAACAAATAAGATGTTAAAAGATGATGGAAATTTACTCTCTAATATATTCTCCGACACTCAAGTTAAAAATATTTCTTCAATAGATAGAAAGATAATAGTAAATGAGTGATGCGTGGATACGTGTAGTGGGTAATTGAGAATATAAGTGTGTTCGACTAGGGAGTAGCTTACAGATGAAGGTCTGGGCTCTGAAGAGAGCACCCGGCTAGTGAGCTACTTTGAGAGATGAAGGATTGTGTTTCGATAAGTGTACCCAATTAGAGGGCGATTTTGAAAGACAGAATTGAGTTACGCTAAGTACGTTTGACTAGGGGCTACTTTGAGAGATAGATGATTGGGTTCCACTAAATGCACCTAACTCAACAGCAACTTATTAGAGGGAGAGAGTTCTGCACTCGTCGAGGAGCCGCTAGCTGATAAATGTACTGTCAAGTGGGTGGCTAACCAGAGGAAGAAAAGATTCTTAGGCGTTGATGGTGAGAAGAGAGACACTCATCGGTCTCCTCTCTTACTACAGAAGGAGGGGCTCTCCAGGTCATGCTCTATGAGTCGCCTGCACTGGTCTTGTGACATAAGGACTCGAAGCTGGCAGGAGGCTTGCACAACCATTGGTTGGAATCGAAAAATGAGGCCTCCCTAGAGATAAGGGAGTGGGCATGCCTTCCGAGCCTTCTCTCCGTGCATTTCTTCTTTTTTTTTTCTTTTCCTCTCTTTTTCTCTCCCTGTTTCTATCTTATCGGAGATCTCTCTTACCCGTATGGATGAAGGGGTATTTATAGTATTGGATTCCATTTAACCTTAAAGGCAATTGTCGGTTGCCCTGGTGGATCTGCTGAGTTGTCTCAACAATTGCATATGAAATGAGTATGGTAACCCCTACTGCCTGGAAATATTCCTTCCTTTGTTGGGGGCGATCATGGAGATCATTGCATGGTGACTGTCTTTTTGGGGATAATTTGCTAAATCGTGACTGTCATCTTGGGGGGGGCGCACGATATTGGGTAGAATTTGAGCTGCCTCTATAATTTTGGCAAGTGCCGCTCGCATGTTTGCGGGGTGATGCTACAGACTGGTAGTCATCATCTGCAGATGCTACTATGTCCACAAGGAATCATGCATTGGCAACAGCATATGGGCTCACCCATTGGGTTAGTGCCATTGGGTTGTCTTTGGGCTGGGTTGTTGATTGGGATTACCATGGTACTTTTTGGGCTCTGAGCTTTATGGAATCTTATTGATCTTTTTCTTCCTGGGCATGTTTGCTGGTAGGATGGATTCTCGATCGGCCCATAAAATTTTCAAACCCATCACTACCCCCATGCTAGGAGATTGAGCTTCATCAACTTCCGCCATGTCTACAAATGGGACGCCGCCTATAGGTCTAAGCATGCTTTCCTTTCTTGGGGGTTTTGCAACTTTTTCATATAAGAGAATAGTGATTTGATACTTTGTTTAGCAAGATTTATGGGTGATTCACTGAAACCGTCAATTTTCTATGGATAGCACCGATTGACGTGATCTTTCGCATTAATGCCTCGTCGACCTCCTCTTTCAGCTATAAATGGAGAGGCTTCCAATGCTTTACTTCCTAAGCCACCCTTTTACTAGCCAAGCGGTGTGAGAGTTCAGAGTAGGCATGATGCCTACACTACCATTGGCCAGGATCAGATGAAGTTCTCAGAGGTTCGACGATGCATTTGAAGTCTGCCATGATTTCCATACTTTGACCGTCCTCATGTTGTAACGGATGACATCCAGGTACAAAGTGGTTGTTATCCTCTTCTCCCAACTGTTGTCATATAGTCCTTACTATGGCGGGTTAAGGAAGTGGTGGTTCAGCGCCCAAAGGAGAGAAGATTGCCCCTTCTCCTTCCTCTTAGGGTGGATGGCCATTCCATCTATGGCCCACGCAAGACTGTTGGTGACCGCTGGAGGAGGATCTTTGGTGGTTGCCTCTCGGGTAAGAATTTGTCCTTGACTCCCAAGTCTCGCCAAAGAGGGCTTTTGCATACGTTTCCTGCTTCAGTAGCTCAATAGCAGCAGTATGCAGGAGCATCATCTTCTTGATCATCTAGAATGCACTATTCTCTCACCTGAGATTCCTTTTTAGTGTCAAGCATCTGCTTGCCCTTTCAATTTTTGCCCCAATGAAGCAGGGTTTCAGTAGCCCAATCATCATCCTATGTATTTTTATCTCCTTTTTGGATTGTACGTCCGCTATTGCAAGTTTTGTACTTTATAAAAGGAATTAATGAATTGAACTATCAGGTACTTTTTATTTTTGTTGCATGGCTCTAATATTCTTGCATGTTGTGAATAGTTGAACCGCTTACATGCTACTGTACATTGCTTGATGTCTGATCATCTGATGGTTCGAGCGGCTGGTGGCTTGGTCTTCTAGCGATTCGTCGCACATCAAGGTGTCTTGAACGCTTGGTTGGGACATTAGCTAGGTGAATTAGCCTCGAGCTTGTCAGAGCTACGCGTTATCCATCATTAGTCTTTGAAAGAGGCGTGTCAGGTCATCATTAACCACACTGCTCTGTCGACTCACTGTCCTAAGCATCCTGCTGTCAGCACATTGCATGGGGAGGCATCGCATTGATTAGCATGACAAGGCCAATGAATGGATGTGCCGTAGCACTCTATGGCGAGGGCACTTGTTGCGGTCATCATGGAGACGCACCTCTTTGATTTACTAAAATGATGTCGCTATTTGACTGAGGCGTTGGTTATTTAAACCTCGGCACTTAGTCGCCTCCTTATTCCTTTGTTCTGCAAATACCTCTGCCCTAGTTTCACCATCCTTCTTTTTGTCTTGCTCTACTTTTTGAATGGCTCACCAAGATGTCGTCAATATTTCAGCCTTGATTGCTTCATCATTGAAAGCATCGTCTTCCACGCCCCAATGCCTTTGACCAAGGAAGGAGGCGACAATGAGTGAACGACAAAGAAAACTAGAGAAGATGACTTGGCAAGCATAGCTGCAGCGAAGGAGAGGCATCGCTGGGGTGCCTCAACTCTTAAGACCTAGGGGGTTCTAAGGGCTTCTCCTATGCTCAAGTCCATTAGATCTTCTCACCAGGTCCATTCACCTTACTAGGAGGTAATGCTCCATAGATTTCTATATCTTGCAGTTATGATTTTTTGTTGTAGCCTCTAGCTGCCTACTCTTTTTTGTTTGACAGCCACAGGGGGATCCCTGCGCGGGTGGAGGAGGCTTTGCACTTGTGGGAGGTCGAGATTTTTTTGCTTGACACAGGCTCACAGTAATTGAGCCACCGAAGAGGTGGAGTGCCGGGACAACACAATTGTTGGTGAGGCACTATAGAGTCAAGAGTGGGCCAACTACCTCGATCATACTCTCTTCAAGTCAGAGGTGAGATCGAAGAGCTCTCAGAGGTCAATCCTCGGACTTTGGATCGGATTGTGTCGCTTGATGATGAGTTTTGGGAGAGTCAGCAGTAGCTCGATGAACTATTGGGCATGTACGCCCATTTCGAGGGAGAGCTGAAGACCAAGCTTTACCCCAATGAGATGGCCCCGATACTGGATGATCGGTTTCAAGAGGACATTTGTTTCTACAGACAAATAGTCTTATTGGTAACCCAAGATTTTCTTATTAGTTTCCTTGACTCGAGGAATGCTGGAGCTTCCCACCATTCAAAACTAATTGGCTTCCCAGTGAGAGAGTGTAGAGGGCCTACATCCATGCTCTCTAGGGGGCCTCGACTATAGGATAGTCATTTGGTTAGGCTTCTTTTCATACTTTTGTGGGCATTCGAGTGCCCTAGTTGTGTTTTTGGATTATTAATAAATCAGACTGGTCGTATTAATCTTTGTTTGTGGCATTAAGAAAATGTGGTTGTCAACTAAGCCTTGCAGCTATCACCACTAGGCTTTGGCGTAACCTAGGCCATTGCTAGCATGTAACCATTAGTACTTGGTCCTATTAGAGGACGTCGTAACTTTCATGTATCTGGTCCTAATCATCCGATCATTGTCGACTGATGGTGTACGTCCCTACGGGAGGGAGTTGTCGCATATATGCTAAAAAGTTCTCTAAGATATTTATGACCGCTTGATGGAAAGGTCTGACTCTTGGTCAGCAAGCCCCCTGTGCCACAAAGTTTAATCTCGTCTGGGCTATTCATTTAATTGAATTGAGGTTTAAGATTCAACGGTGTTTGGGCTGTTAAGGTGTTGGAATCGAGGTTTTTTGATTGAGTCACAGTTGGTCGAGGAATGGGTGAAGAAGTTCACCTAACTTAGGGGTAGCCTAAATCTTTTAATTAATACAAGTATTCATATGATTGGCATAACAAACAGAACAAGTAATAATTGATGTCCAAGTACTCCATATGGAGGCGTTTGACATACCTGCGCTTGGCAGAAAATCGTCGGTTGCACCTTTTGGGATGGAGGGCACCTTGCGCCCATGGGACTAGCCTTCTGATCTAGGTGTGTAGCACGTATGCCTCTCATTGAAGGATCGTCGAGGTTGGAAATGATCCCTAATAGGAGAGAGACTAATTGTTCTACCCGGCAGCCTCGCACTTGTGACCTTTACACTCCGAAGGATTAGGTTCGTTGCATTGAATCAGCTGCATGATTTGGATGCTGGGCTTTCATTGCCAACATATGACCCACAGGTATCGAGGGGGCTAAGGGCTCTGCCACCACGGGGGCATTCCAGCCTACTGTCGGCTTTGCAAGATACGCTGGCAGCATTTCCTGGCATAAAACACTGCATGCAAGGGGTGGAGGACTCTACCTCTCTTAAGGACATCCCAACCTGCTTTCAACATCACGCTGGGAACTTATGAGGCCCAAGGTGTCCGATGAGGCGCAGAAGCAATCTAGGGGGAGCACCAAACTAAAACTTTGGCTACGGGCCTTCAGGTTTAGTTCCCAGATGCTATGAGGATACGGAGATGACTGAATCCCCATCATGAATGGTGACCTTGTTAGGTCAAAAGAGTGTCCTATGAAGCTGCACATAATTCCTTTTTGAGTAAGGGGCCTCCTGTCATCACAGGAGCGGTGTGGACCGTACCACTCTAGGCTTTCATCCTCTGCCTCATGACTCAATCAGATCTCTAGCCACTGCTAGGCCCTGTGACCTATAGCCACCTAGGCCACGAGGTCGCTAGGCCATTGGATCTTCTATGGATGTTGATTTGCTCTAATTGTCTAGAAGTTAGAGGGTGGAACCCCTAACGTAGCACCTTTGAATGGATGTGAATAGTTTGGAAGAGGGCACTCAGTTGAGCAGTGAACACTTGCATGCTTTGTGGCTGGTCGTCTATCGGTATAGCTAACCGATGAGGGGTTGTCGTCATGAGGGACAACGTCTCAGGCTAGTACGATAGGTAGTTGGCTGAGTATGTCAAGCCCTAATTGTGAGAATTATGATAATTCTACAAGGTCTACTGCTCTGCGTATGGTCAATGAAAGGCATGGCCACAAGATCGGCCTTGCCAAGCCTCGGAGTCAAACCTCTCTTTCCAACATGGCCACTCATGAGTAGAAGGCTAAACATTCTAGAAGCTTTCTCTAGGTCTCATCTCTTGCCCCAACGTGAGAATGATACAGTGTTTGTCGGCATTGGAGGAGTTTTCTTTATGTGCGGAAGGTTATCGGTCATTTCGGGGATAACCAAGGCATCACTGCTCAAGGCTTTCACCCTGTGCTCTGGGACTGAGTTGAACTTTCTCCAGGAGTGGGCACTATCTCTCGAATCCTCCCAAATATCAAAGTCATTAGATGGATGAGGTTTTCCTTTGGCCGGTGATCTCTTTCCCCGGCTTCTCCTTCTAGGTGTTGATGCTTGTGCATGAGAAGAAGGAACCCCCAACCATCATCATTCAGACGAGTGCATAAGGCCTGGGGTAGCTTAAGCATGATACCTTTCTGGGCAATGAGTGCATGCTCATCAAAAGCCAACTGCATGTTGCCACGACTGTCTGGTGGGTCATTGCCATGGGAGGCGATGTCTTTGATTGATGTGCTAGTTAGAGCACGAATATTGACTGTGCTTGTTTGCTTACAGGTGGTGGCAAGACTTTTAGTCATTTTTTACAGACTGAGCCAAAATGCATTCATAGATTTGGATTATTGTATGGTTTATGGAGCTACTTGATATTTTTCAGCTGGTTGAATTGCAACAGATTTGATCTCTATCATTTTAAACTTGGATCCTACATGGCACAATTAACAAATAAGAGATCAGAAGATAGTGAAAATTTTTTTCTCAATATATCATTCGATATTCAAATTAGAAATCTTTTTCAGATAGATAGAAATATAAGAGTAAATGAATTATACGTGAATGTATGTAGCGGGAGATTGAATGTATGAGTGCACTCGGTTAGAGAGCAACTTATAGATGGAGGTTTGGGCTCAAGAGAGGATGCCTAGCTAGGGGCAACTTTGAAAAATAGAGGATTAGGATCTAATGAGTGTGCCCGACTAATGAGTAATTTTGAGAGATGGAGGACTAAGCTATATTGAATGCACCTGGTTACAAAGTGGCATTGGGAAATGGAGGGTTGAGCTCCATTGAGTGTATTCGGTTAGGGGGTGGCCTTGAGAGATGGAAGATTAAGCTCCATTAAGTACACCCGATTAGGGGACGGTTTTGAGGGTTAGAGGATTGAGCTTCGCCGAATGTGCCTGACTCAAGGGTAGCTTACTAAAGGGAGAGAGTTTTGCACTCATTGATGAGTGGTTGGCTGATGAAACTACTTGCAAGCAGGTGGCTAATCAGAGAAGAAAAAAATCCTTGGCACCAATGGTGAGGAGAGGGATTCTCATCGGTCTCTTCTTTGACTACAAATGAAGGGGCTCTCTAGGCAATGCTCTATAAGTCGCCTTCACTGGTCTTGTGGCATGAGGACTCGGTGCCGACAGGAGGATTGCATAACTATTGGCTGGAGCAGGAGAATGAGGCCTCCCTAGAGACGAAAAAAAGTGGACATGCCTACCGAGTCTCCTCTTTGTGTGTAATATTTTAAATTTTTATTTAAATTTTTTTAATATTAATTATAATTTTGGATAATTTGAAGGTAAAAAAAATTAAATATTATAAATTTTGAAGGATATTTGAATCAATTGGGTTGGCACTCAGACGCTGATTAGATTATAAAATTAGGATAAAGGAAAAAGAAAAATAGAATATATATATATATATAATATTGATATCAATAATATATATAAAAAAAGAAGAAAAGAGGAATCGGCGGAAGCAGGTGAAGGGAAAGAAGGAAGAGAAGGGGAGAAGGAGAGAAGGAGAAAAGAGTGGATAGAGAGGTGAAGAGGGAGAGTAGAGTTTCCGCACGGTAGGAGAGAGAAAGAGGAGAAGGGTTTGGGTTAGGAGAGAGAGAGGGCACTGGCAGCACACAGCGAAGAGAAAGCTCATCGGGAAGGCTAGTGGTGGCTGAGAGAGGAGGCAGCGGTAGCGGCATCTCGCAGCAAGGTGGCGTATTGCGGCAGGAGAGAGAGACCGTGTGGGTAGAGAGAGAAAGGCACATCGACAGGAGAGGAAAATGTCTTATTCGAGTATTTCAGAGTATCATTTCTTCTAATTTTTGGAATATAAAATCGATACAAGTATCTGTAACCCCTATGCTTGGTTTGATTTAATATTTGATATATTTTGGATATTATTTAAAATTTTTACTAATATACATATATATTTTTCTATACCCAATCTGTTTATTTTGGCATGCATGTATGGCTCAATGGCTAATTTGGAGGTTTTTGGTTCGAATTTTATGATTTTGGAGGATTTACCATTTTTCTGAGAGTTTAAAAAATTTATTGAATACCGTATATTTTTATAGCTATATTTTTTTATGAAAATAAGCATGAAACTTTACATTAATTATATATTTTCACATGCATGTACGGATTATGGTCACATCATTTGGATTTGTTATTGGATATTTTGACTAACTCCCGATGGGAAGATTTATTATTTAAAAATCTCTTTCCACCAGTGAAAAAAGTTTGGACGTAGTGGCCTTTCCCTTTGGATGATTTGACTAGACTTTATAATATATTTAGATATCCTAATATATTTGACAAGTTTAAGAATTACACCTAAACCTGTTGGTAGTTAAATATAGTAAGCATCATTACCTATGAGAGATATAGTACATAGGTGGCCAAGTATGCTAACCTAATTTCTATTTGATATGGTTTAAAATTATTGGGAGTATATGTAACCATTTCTCAAGTTAGTTTATAAATAATTGAAACTCAAATTTGGTTTCTGATTTATATTTCTATATTAATTTGTATTAGATTTTGATTTGGATTTGGATTTGAAATTCACCGATTTTATCCACAAATAGATCTTGGTATTACTCGTACAAATAATTTTAATTATATTTTTTATCTAGACCTTTAGATTATCTGTTGCCATACTATTTTGACTTCTATACACGCTATTAGATTATTCAACTATCAATATTTTTTTCTAAATTACATGCTAATTAGTTCTTAGATTTGAATTTGGACTTGGATTAGAAATCTGCCTGTTAAAATTGGTTCATATCGCTTTTATTTATATATATATACATGTCCTAATAAGAACTGTTTTCTGATTGAATATTTATTTTGAATTTGAATATTTGATTTGAATATGAAATTATAATTAGATTTTGGATCTTTAATTTCTATTAGATTTATTATATCAATAATTTAGATTTATTTAGTTATTTGATTGGATTTTCTTTTGGATTTGATAAATTAATTTTTATATCGATGATTTAGATTTATATTTATTTTATGATTTTAATATTTATTCCTTAACCCTCCATCTAATTTATTAGACTCGTTTGCTCATATATTGTTCGATATATATTTTATCCCTTTAAAATAGAAAGTTTGGATATATTGTAGGAGTATGTATATGATTTGTCAGCTATTTGTTCGATTTGGAGAGTTTTAACTTCATTATATCTTAAATTGGTATTTAATATAATTGAATTTTGGAGTTGGCCGAATATAAACCCATAGGTATATTTTAAAAAAAATTATGTTATGTTTGATTATGATTTTGGTTGAATTATCACCTCTTTTATGATGATTATAGAATATCTCATATTTATATTATTTGGAGGGTTATCCGACAAAGTCCTATGTGGATTATTGATTTGTCAGATCTTGTAAATTTGGTTTGTCACACCAAAATTTTGGGACTTAGCACCATTTATTAAATTTATTTAAAATTTTAAATTTTAGGAATAATAATTAATTAGACCTACTAATTTTTAGATCGTAACATTATACATTCCTTATTTTTCTGCTTCTTTTCTTATCTTTTTCTCTCCCCGTTTCTATCTTGCCAGATATCTCTCTTGCCTATAGGGACAAAGGAGTATTCATATTGTCGGAGTCGTTTCAACCTTAAAGTCGATTATCAATTATCCTAGTGGATTCGTTGAATTGTCTCAATGATTGTATACAGGACACTATGGTAACCCCGACTACTTAGAAATATTCCTTCTTTTGATGGGCAATCACGGAGATAACTACATGACAATTGCCTTTTTGGGAACGATTTGCTAAATTGTAACTGCCATATTGGAGGCGCATAATGTTGGGCAGAATCTAAGCTGCCTCTATAATTTTGACAAGTGCCACCTGCTTTTTCGCGAGGTCATGCGGCAAACTAGTGGTCACCATCTACAAATATTGTTGTGGCTACGGGAAATCACACGTTGGCAGCAACATATAAGCTCACTGACTAGGTTGGTCTTGCTAGGTTGTTTTTGGGCTAGGCTACTTATTTGGCCTGCCATGACGTCTTCTAGGGTTTGGGTTTTACGGAATTTTGTTAGGCTTTCACTTCCTGAGTACATTTACTAGCGGGCTAGATTTTGGGTTGGCCCATAAATTTACTGGATCAATCACCAATAAATTATGGTATTTTACTAGTTGGGATCAACTATATTAACATATTTTCATCATCACACTAAATATAGTGTATTATCACGATATGTACATAAAATTTCTTAATAAAATTAGAAAAAAGATGTTACATAGAAAATTTCACAATTTTTTTATTATTTTTCCCAGTTAAATTCGTTCTATTGAAGACGTTTCAATTTGAATGTCTCTCAAGTATTCAATGAGTTTTAGTTTGTTAAATATAAACACAAACAATATTGTTTTATAAAAATATGGAATTTAGAAGACATCATTTATATATTAGTAATTGTTTTGTTTTTGTTTTTTACCAACTTGAATGTTGTTTTCTGACAAACTCACTGTATTAAATATACGAAGAGATATCTTCATCGTGCAATGATGACAGATAAATATTTTATTTACATAATTAATGTGACAACTTTTAAAAACTCAACGGTATCGTTGTATTTATAAAACAGTCGTTAAAATTTGAAACAATGAAATTCAGATCACAATAGGCTAAAGTTGTTGTTACATTAGAAGTCACAAGTTCAAAAAAAAAAGGAAAGAATTTGAAAAAACTAAGCAAAACAGTAAGAAAAAAAAAATGAATGCATTCGATTGCATGTTTGTTTGATCTTCATCCTTTCTCTTCCTATTCCCCATTTGCTACAATTTACGTGCATTTATTAAAACCGAAGCCCATTACGATCTTCTTGCGCCCCGATTCTTCTCTTCAGAACCAGCAGAAGCAGCAGCACCAGCTTCAACAATAAAGTCAGGAAAGGCGGGCGGCGCCACCTTGTGGCCAGAGCGGCTACGGCCATGGCCAGCCACGTTCATCTCCTTCAAGGTGCAGTGGCCACCCTTGTTCCTGCCGCTAATGTACGTGCATGGATTCGCTTTCGAAGGTGTCACCGTCCCACGGGGCAGGGCCTGTAGCACCAACAGTCCATCTCCCTCTAGGGGCCTCATTGCTTCGAGCTGCTGAAATCTCATTGCAAAGCAAATTGTGGAGATAATCAACAGAAGGGTGACATATCTTCCGTTCTGAGCAAAACCCATCATTTTCTTCAACTGAATCTCTCAGTTTTTTTTTTTTTTTCTCCTCTTCGAGTTAGTTGGGATCTCTCTATGATCTTTTTAGGGTTCTTTTACCGGTGTTTTGCTTGGTTTGGATGCCAGTAATCTGATGGGTTGATGACAGAATTGCTTGTTGGTTGGTGGATATATATAGAGGATTTAAATTGATTGATTTAATTAACACTTTGTGACGCTTATTTTAAGGTTGATTAGATGGGTTTGACTTGGGAAATGAATTTACTAAAATTCAGAGTTTGACTGTGCTTTGGGTTTGAAGGTTGAACACATAGGCATGGTGGAAGGAATCAAACACACGGAAACTTGGAAAACGTAACGTCATATGAGGGAGAGCACGTTGGTTGATCGCATATGTTCATACTTCGTACCAATATGTACTAACTAAAGCATTCTGTATGCTGCTTTTCTTTTTCTTTTTTTTTTCGTGATGAAATGAAAAGCTATTTTTTATTTCATTTAAGATTTTTGGAATAAAATCTGAATAATGGGCTAGTCTGTAGAGACCATGCTTCACGTTATTTAAACACACACACAACGATAAAAATTAAATTTATGTCCAGTAATTAATCATAGAGTTTTAAGTCGTTCTTATTGCTTAGATAAACCCTTCACGAACAATCATAGCCACCTAATAAGTGGACTTTCATATGCTATGAGGTTAGATGAATTTGGGGTTCATACACCTCCCAAAGAAAATATATTTAGCATATATTTAATCTTTAATATTGAATAAAAATTCAATGCTTTGGGTTGGGTATGGCATGAAGTAAGGTCAACCAAATTTAAAAAATATGATATCCACAAATAGTAATCTCGTAGAGGGCTATCAAGTAATCAAATTATTCGACCCGTAATTAAAATGAATCAAGAATTTATCCAAGTATAAAACTTATCAATTTACCGAATGGCTGATCACTTGAAAATATTGAAGACAGGGGAGATTAATGGCCCAACAAAAAAATAAATTTGATATTAAATTTTGACAAATGATCATATAAATTAAGGGATTACTAATCACATTAAACAAGTAATGATAGTCAATAAATTGTAATTTTTAAATATTAAGCGATTACAAAATTTCAACAAGGGTAGAGTTCAACCAATGTAACGATTTGGTTAAATAGTCATGCCAATTCCAAAATAACAAACTGATAGGTATTAAGATTATAAATATGCAAACTCTATTTAGTCGAGAACCGAAAGAATATAAGGGCAAAGACAATTACGAAGCTCATACATCCTTTCAATGCCACGGAGCGAAAGTCCTCCTTTTAAATTAATCTCTCACTCTTAAACTCATTCCTATTCCCAATATATCTTTTATTCACATAGAAAAATTTTTAATTTGAATATCAGATAATATATTGGAGAGCAAGTCACATATTATTTTATCTCTTGTCAATTATTATGGTATGCAAGATTCGGATTATAAGGTTCAAAAGTACAATCAGACATAATTAAATCACAATCCAAATTTAAGGTATGTAATATTGGCACCGCCTATGGAAACATGGTTAGGTTATCTGTTCTTACCTAATCAAGCCTCAATTTGTCTAAAAATGAATCACAAAATGGTGAACACTTGGGTACAAGGCCAAGCAAGCCAGCCATCAAAGAATGTTGTGCCCCATGTCCATGACCTGAAAAAGGATAGTCATATAAATATTCACTTGCTAGCAAATTAAGAC
>JAOVVI020010598.1:0-13012 GCA_028571085.2 Nepenthes alata
AGCATCGCCCTCTTAGGCATTTGCTATACCAACCAACCTAGTAGCCGAGGAGTCAGCAGGGTCAGCAAGCGCGGGGTATGCCAGTTTTACTCCCGTGATTTTGCTTGTGGTGGCGGACCCTTCAGACACTGCCGCTGAGGAGGTCCATCTAGTGGAAGCTCGGGGATTATGCGATGCTGATGAGGCAGTGGCCATGGAGGAGCTTGCCTTAGAGGCTTCCACGCCTGGCCTTCCTAGGGGCCCAACGGAGCCCCTTCCACATCCAAGCTCTGGGGTGTTAGGTCCAGTTGTGAGGAAGAAGTCCAGGTGTAAATACATCATGGTACTCCTTGGAAGAAGCCTTCCTCTTTTATTTCAACTTCGTCATCATGGTCAAACTATTCTCCTCTCTCTCTTCCCCTTCCTTTTTTTAGTTTTGAATTGCTGGATGAGAAGATGGGACGCGTGCCGGTAAGATGCCTACATCAGTGGTTGGAGAAAATAAGTCAGTGCGAGGAGGAGATCTGTCGACTAGAGGGGCACCTAGGCCAGTCCAGCTCCATCGTCGTAGAGGTCCGGCAAGGCCGCGAGGAGGTTGCTGCCCTCAGGCGGGAGTTGGCAGAGCTTAGGAAGAGGTCGAAGATGCTGGAGGATCAGGCCAGCGTTGCTAAAAATTAGACCGCCGAGCTTCAAATAAAGAATGCCAAGCTTGAAGGCAAGATGACTACCTGGTTGGGCCTAGAGGAGGTGAGCCAGGTGCTGAATGTGAGACTTTGGAAAGGTATTCACCTTTGCAGATGGATAGTCACCCTAGTGGTTCCGGACTTTCTAGTTGGCTTCTTCGATCTGAAAAAATCATGGAGCTTGGGATCGCGCCGAGCTAGTTGATTTTATATCCTCGCGCAAGGAGGAGGGGAGTCCTCCTTGCGCCCACCTACAAGCCCCAACCTTAGCCAGAATACATTTTATATTTTTGATTTTTTCTTTGGGTACTTTGTACTTGTACATCGTAAACTTTATGAATGCAACTGGCAGAATCCTTCCCTTTGTTGTCCAATCTTCCTGCAGGGTGTCTGGTACCCCTCATTTTAGACATTTATTATTATTACCCTTTTTTCTTTGCGTCCCGTCATTTGTGTAGCACAGTTCTTTAATGAAAGAAAGCTTTTCCCAAAGGTGTTAATGATTTCTTTATTTATGTGTGCCCTACTCTTATGTGGTCGTCGGCTAGCTGAGCATGTTTGTTTTTGTATTCGGGCCTCCTTGTAGGGTTAGGACCATCGTCCTTGCAGGACTGATAGCACCCTGGGTCCTTCATCGTCGCAGACTGACGAGACACTGCACAATGACATGACATGTCATTTGTTATCATGACGCTGAAGGAAGACTTGCCTGGGTGAGGACACGTGTCGCTTCCCATCAAGGCGACATGACCTTTTAGTGTTGGCTGCAACGTAATTTTTAGTCGTGGCTTCGTCTATTTAAGAGTGGCATCTCCTATCGTTTTTTTCATCATTCGCTCCCATAGGATTTTTTTGCTTCTACCATGGCTGATCGAGACATGATCGACATCCCAATTTTGCTCGCTCTGGCATGGGGAGAGTCGTCTTCCACTTTCC
The DNA here is from genome assembly GCA_028571085.2 of Nepenthes alata. Taxonomy (NCBI): domain Eukaryota; kingdom Viridiplantae; phylum Streptophyta; class Magnoliopsida; order Caryophyllales; family Nepenthaceae; genus Nepenthes; species Nepenthes alata. The sequence goes on from JAOVVI020010598.1 coordinate 1,599, forward strand.
CTGAACCCTCAACCAAGGAGGGGAGCAGCGATGGGCGATTGTTAACAGAGAGGATTCTGTGAATGGGGTCACCGTTAAGGAAAGGCACTACTTGGGTGCTCCACCACTTGAACACCTTGACGTCTTAAGGGCGCTTCCAGGCCTTGAATCCATTGGTTCTTCTGGCTAGGTACGTCTGTCTCGTTGAGAAGTTGTACAGATGCCTGATAGATGTTTTTGTGGCTGACCCCCCCCCCCCCTTTTTCGTTCATTAGCCTGCGAGGGTGCCTTTTTGGTTGGATCAGTTATTGTTTTTGCCGGGAGATGAAGTTGCTTGCCTGTTGCATGCTTTGGCTAGTTGCGCCACTAAGGAAATGGAACGATGGGTTAACACGGCCGTCGGGGACGCGTTGCAGAGTCAGGCGTTGGCCAACTATCTAGACCAGGCCCTATCAGAGTCTAATGCTAGATTGTGGGAACTTGTCGGAGCCCATACTCAGGCTATAGAAAGGATTGCAATACTCAATGGTGAGCTGAGGACCAGGCTCCATCTCGAGGAGGTGGCCCTCAGCCTTGAGGAGCGATTTTAGGCAAGAATCCATTTTAGCAGGGGGATTGCTTCCCTAGCGGACCCCAATTTTCCTATTAGTTTCTTGGACTCGAGGAACATTAGAGCTTCTCGTCACTCAGAGCTAATTAGATACCCGGTCAGAGGGGGTTGAAGGTTTGTGCCGCGTCCCCCGAGGAGTCATCCATCTTAGAGTAGCCACTTGGATAGATTGTAGGTGTAAATAACTCCTCATATCCTCGAGGCCTTCAGATGCCCATAGATGCACATCCAAACTATTCAATGCCGACTTGTACGTTGTATACTTTGTGAATGCAAATTGGCAGTATATTTTTTTGGTTCAATAATAACGTTGTTTCAGAGGGAGGTGCCTAAACTGTAGTCCCAGTTGCCCTACCCATTGTTGGAGCATGCGGTTGTTTCTCGCGCTTAGCTCCGATCTACCGACCATTATTGATGGACGGTTCTATCTCCTTCGGGATGAGGTTGTTGCACATGTGCTGTGTGAGCACCCTAAGGTTTCTTTCGACCGTGAATGAGCCGCTTGGTATGAGACAAAGGTTTAATCCAACTGCATATGGGCTGCTCGGTGTGGGACCGTTGTTCAATTTGACCGCGTTTGGGCCCCTTAGTGTGGGATCGAGGTTCAACTCGACCGCATTTGGGCCGCTTGGTGTGGAATCGATATTCAATTCGACCGTGTATGGGCCGCTTGGTGTGAGATTGAAGTTAGATTGTAGGTGAATGAGAACTCACCCGACTTAGGGACAGTCTATATCGTTTGAATACATGCAATATCACACAAGCATTCATATGGGAAGGAAAATAGAAATGACAAAGACATGCAAGTAAATGGATTATTTCATTAAATGTGATAGAGTATTACAAGCACCCTTTAGCAGCATAAACATGACCAACTTGGGTTCAATAAGAACCTTATTGGTATTACTTTTTGAGATGGACGACATTACACGTCCTTGGAACTAGCTTGCTGTTCTGAGTTTGAAACTTGTATGCCTCGTTTCGAAGAATGGTTGAGACAAGGAACGGGCCATCCCAATTTGGAGAGAATTTGTTCATGTTGGCTATCTTGCTGGTGGCCTCTATGCTTGGTAGGACTAAATCCCCCACCTCGAACTATCAGGTCTTCACCTTTTTGTTGTAATATCGGGCGATCCACTATTAATAGGCTGCCGTGCACATCCTTGTCGCATCCCGTGCTTCTTCCAATAGGTCTAAGTGCTCTCTGAGTTGCTTGGAGTTGTCGAGAGGGTCGAAGGCCTCGACCCAGAGGCTGGGCAACCCGATCTTGATTGGGATGACGACTTTAGTTCCATAGCACAGACTTAAAGGCGTTTCACGTATTGGCTCCTTGGGAGTCAACCGGTATGACCATAGCATGAAGGGCAACTTGACCACCCAGGAGCCCCCAGCGTTCTCCAACTTGGTCTTCAGCTAGTGCAGTAGGGTTTGGTTAGTGACATCCACTAGCCTATTTGTTTGGGGATAGGCTACTGATGTGTTAACCAGCCGAATGCCCAAATTAGTACAATGTTCGGTGAAATGCTTGCCGGTGAATTGGGTTTCGTTGTCAGTCACAATGACCTCAGGAATCCCAAACCTGTAGACAACATTCTGCTGAAGGAATTCAGTGGCATTTTGCTCCTTGATCTGGGCCAATGGGGTAGCCTCAACCCATTTCGTGAAGTAGTCAATGCCTACCACGACGAACTTCATTTGTCTGGATGCGATAGAAAATGAGTCGAGAATGTTGAGCCCCCATTGTGCGAATGGCCAAAGGGCCTGAAGGGTCCTCAGCTCCGTAGGTAGATGATGGTGCAGGTTGCCATGGACTTGGTAATTCTCACACCTCTTCATGAACTCTACGGCGTTCATTTTCATGGTTGACCAGCAGTACCCCTAGTACATCACCTTGAAGACTAGGTTATTATGTCGATGTGCGACCTACAGATACCAAGGTAGTTTCGATCACTGCTTAGCCTCCTCCGGTGTAAGACACCGTAGGTAAGGGGTTGAGTACCCTCAGCGGTACAGTTTTCTGTCCACAATGTTATACCAATCGACCGTCTTCTTAATGCGCTTGGCCTTATTCTTATTTTTTGGTAGGGAGCCGTTCGGGATAAACCTTCAGTATGGCAATATCTAACTCTCGCCATTGGAGACCTGCGTTGCCCCTTGCTCTTCGATGTTAGGAGAGGTCAGGATCTCCCGCATGTTCCTAGAATATTGCTCTGGACTCTCTGTTGCCACTGCCCTTACAAGCTGGTCGGGCTTTCAGTTTTTCGCCATTGGGATGTGAACTATGTCGACCTTGTCAAACTTTTAGACCTTGTTCTTTGCTTTAGCGAGGTATTTTGCGAGCAGTGGGTTGGACGCTTCAAAGCTTCCATGGACCTCGTTGACGATCAGTTCTGAGTCACTGTAGACGGTCACATAACTTACCGAGCACTCCTTGCTAAGCCGTAATCCTATGAGCAGGGCTTTGCACTCGCCCATGTTATTGGTGGCTAGAAACCCAAACTTTAAGGAGTATCTCACTTCGAATCTGTTTGGCATCCTTAAGACTCTGGCCCCATTGCCCAAGTTTGTGGATGAGTCGTCCATGTAAAGAAACCAATTCGGAATTTCGGTTTGGCGGTCGTTGTCACTAGCATAGTCGGTGCCCAAAATCGGTGTCATGGTCTCGACGATGAAGTCAGCCAACACCTACCTTTTGACTGCTGGACTAGGCCTGAACTCTATGTCGAATTCACCCAATTCGATGGCCAACTTGACTAGCCATCCTAACACGTTGAGCTTCTGTAAGATACATTTTAATAGCTAGTCAGTTAGGACAACTATTCGGTGTGCTTGGAAGTAAGCCCATAATTTTTTGGTTGAAAAGATGAGTGCCAACGTGATCTTCTATGCATGAGGGTAGCGAGTCTCGGCACTGATCAACATTTTGCTGACGTAGTAAATTGGTCGTTGCATGTTGAACTCTTGCTGAATCAAAACAGAGCTCAATTCCACCTCTGAAACTGCTAAATATAAGTATAGCTTTTCGCCCTCTCTAGGTGACGTTAAGAGAGGAGGGCTGGCTAGGTACTCCTTTAGTTCGTCGAAGACAGTCTGGTAACTGGTCGTCCATTGAAAACCATTTGCTTTTAGTCCCTCTCAAGGCCTTGAAGAAAGGGAGGTACTTGTCTCTGGACTTAGCTAGGAAGTAGGAGAGTGTTACAAGTCTCCCGATTAACCTCTGGACGTCCTTTTCATTCCGTGGCGGGATCATGCCCATGATGGCCTTTATTTTCTTAGGGTTTCCCTCGATCCCCCGCTGGGATATGATGAAACCTTAGAACTTTTCAGAGGGAACTCCGAAGACATATTTGGAGGGGTTTAATTTCATCTAGTGTGCTCGGAGCACCTCGAAAGTTTCGTCGATATCGCAAATATAGTCGTCGGTGTTTTTACTTTTGATGAGTATGTAGTCCACATACACCTTCATATTCTGATCGATCTAGTCCTCGAATGTTTTATTCACGAGCCTCTAGTAGGTGGCGTTTGCGTTCTTCAAATCGAAGGATATAACCTTATAACAGTAGGTCCCTAGTCAGTCATGAATGAGGTGTGCTCATCGTCTTCTGAGCTTATCTGGATCTGGTTGTAGCTCGAGTAGGTATCTATAAAAACCAGCAATTCATGTCCGAATGTGGAATCCACCAGCAAGCCGATCCTCAGCAGTGGTAAGCTGTCCTTCGGACATGCTTTGTTAACGTCAGTGAAGTCGATACATATCTGCTGCTTCCTGTTAACTTCCTCCCAAATGGCAACGACCTATTTGACGGAGTGGTTCCTCTACTTGTACCTAACAAGCTTACGGTTGAGATCAAGGCTCGACTTGTGAACCATTATTTCAATCGGGATCTCGGGCATATCGATAGGGGTCTATGCAAAGACATCTGCATTCTGCCTAAAGAAGCTGACTAACTAGTTGCGCAAGTTTCCGTCGAGTAAGCTTTCTATCTGTATGCACTTTTTTGGGGTGTCCGAATCCTGGAGAATGATGTCGATGGCTTTGCTAGACTATGCCTGTTGCAAGTTGCTTCATCCTGATGGTCTAGGTCTTCAGGCGGCCTAATCGTGGCGTTCTACGTGACCTAGAATAGGTAACACGTCCGATCGGTCACTTAGTCGTCCAACACTTTGCCGACACCATATGCTATTGAGAACTTCATTTTCAGATGGGGTATTGATATTACAGCTCTAAATGCTGCTAGGTATGGTTAACCAAGTATTGTGTTGTATACAAAAGGCAGGTTTATAACCAGGAAAGTGAGTGTGCGGGACACGATCTTGGGGTATGTGCCCAAGGTGACCTCCAGTTGGATAGTTCCTTGGACAACCACTGGTTCGTTATCCAGCCTATAGAGTGGCCCTTTGGTAGGTTTCAGTTGGCTTTTTTCAGGCCTAGTTTAAAATATGCGTTAAGGTAAAGCAAATCATGTGAATTTTCATTATCAATAAAAACTTATTTCAGCTTATAATTGACAGTACCATCTGAAATGAGGGCGGATATAACCAATGGGTCAGAATGGGGAGAGATTACATCTGCTATTTGTCGTTGCTAAAACTAATAACATCATATCCTACCCTTGGTTTCTTATTCTCGGTCAGCCTCTCTTGGTGGTCCGGGTCATGTGTCTTGGGTGGCTTGATAGTGACCATATTGATCACCCTGGCCGCGACTTGATTCCGTGATTGCTGCTGCTCTGGCCTTTCTTTGCCCCCGAACCGGGGTTCTAACCTGGGTTTCTCAGAAATTTTGTGAGGTGGCCTCTCCGGATCAAATCCTAGATTTCCTTCTACAGAGTTCGGCAATCCTCCATGCTGTGACTCGGAGATCGATGGTAGTTACAATATTTCATCTGATCTCCTCCCTTTGAATTCTTTACCAACTTCATCCACTTGAAAAGCTTCTCCTTCCTGATCTACATGAGGATGTTTGCACTGGAGTCATTCAGGGGTGGTCAGGTGCATGGGCCTAAATTCCCTCCGCATAGTTGGCTTGGCCCAAGGTTGCTTTATGTGGGGGTTGTCATGGTCCCCATTCTTCCTCTTTTTGTCTATCGGCCCACGGTGGGAGTGGTCCACCCGTTCTGGGTGCTTTACCTCATTAACTTTCTCGACTGCTATGTAGGTTGGGGCGATGGATTCAGCCTCCCGAAATGTCAACGGGTTCTTATGGGCTAGATACTTAAAAAAGTTGCCCGACCCCAGAGCGGAGATGAAATCGCTTAGCTACACCTCATCGGTGAGCTTGGGTATTCTTCGAGCATTAGTGGTAAATCGACCCAAGAACTTCTTCAGATTCTTGCCCGGGCTTTGTTTGACATGGGCTAGGTGCTAGGACTGCTTCTTTTCTCAGCGGGTGGAGATGAACTATGATAGAAAGCTATCGGCAAGATCCCTGAAATCCCAAATCAAATTCGAGGGCAACCTATAAAACCAAATCCGGGCATCCTCTTTCAGAGTAAGGAGGAAGCCCTGGCACAAAGCAATCTCATCTAGGCCTTGGAAGCCGAGTAGAGTGCGGAAGTGGTCAAGATGATTCATGGGGTCAATACTTCCGTCATATGGTTCTAAGGTCGGTATCTTGAACTTGGGAGGAAGCGGCTGTGTCTAGATCTCTATAGTGAAGGGCAACCTCTTCAGGTTGGTGGAGTGCTTGTAGGTGTCTTATTTGAACACAAGCCCCCATATCTTGTCAACTTTTTTCTCTACTTGAGAGGAGGTCGTAGTCCTTTTTGCATTGAGGTAAATCCTCAACTCTGAGTGTCCAACCGAGCGGAGTGACGCCGATCGGCTACTACCGCTGGTTGATCGAGTGATGTGCGAGGCTCCTTCTTAGGCCAGGGGCCTCTTATCGTTGCGAGAATAGCACAAATTTCTTCATTTTGGGATTTCCTCCGGTGTCCCGTGACTCAGCCGTCCCTCCAACCTAGGGCGGCTCCGGATATTTGATGCTACCGGGGCGTCGGTGTTGCCATGGAACGGTGCCCTCCTGGCCGGCTTTTTCCTTTTCTTGCCTCCGCGCATGGAAGCCGGAGTGTGGGTAGAGGAGGAGAGAGCTCCCTGCCCCTGCTTGCCTTGGCGTGGATAGAGTGACTGCAGTATCCAAGACATGTTGTTCATTTTCTCTATCATTGCCAGGATGATGGGAGCCGGTAGCTCTTCAACTCGACTACCCGAGGAGGGGTCGTTGCTGGGGAAGGTGACATCCTTGGTTGGAACACTGGCTTGGGCTTTCGCGTTCATCATACTTGTGGTGGAAATAGTGGTTAGGCCTTTCATTCGACATTCCTCAGACGGCGCTAGTGATACAGCATGGATCCAAGTCGTCGATGGGTTCAAGTATGACTGGGTGTTTGATTTGAACGGATGTGAAACCCGATCTCCATGCTCCTCGGCTTCGATCCTACACACCACAACAGAAGACAAGACGTGAGTAAAAAATGGCAGGATTTACTCATCGATTTATCTTTCGAAACTCAAGTTAATAATCCTTCTTTTGATATAAAGAACTTGAAGATAGAATTTATTATAAGTGATAAGGGGAAGGGTACTTGTGAGTCTGATTCGGAGTTGTTGCTTGACGTAGAGCGATTTTTGGTGGTGGTGCACTCGTGGAAAGCGATTTTTCTGGACTCTAGGTCGACAGAGAGTGAATAGTGGGAAAGGAGAAACAACACTCATAAGCTCGTTTGAGCGGGATTGCTAGTGTCAGTTTGAGAACTCAAGAGGGCATGCTTCTTGAGTTTATCTCGAGGGCCTTTTATAGCCCTAGAACTCCCCAGCGCCGCTTGGGCGGCAATGTTGGTTGCCAGTAGCTCGGAGGAGATTCTTTCTCACTGACAAGGGGTTGCTGGCAACATTTATGGCAACTAGGATTGGTCAGAAGGGTTCCTTCCTTCATTATGGAGATGTCATACGTGGTAACTATTGCGATTTTCATCGCAGGAAATATGCTGAGTTAAGAGTTTCCTTTCCTCGGAAGATCATGATCAGCGGCAATTCTTGGGATCTCAGTTAGTTAAGGCATGAGATTTTCATGCGCGGGGATGATGTCGGGGTTGTCCTTGTTGGGCCACAGCATGCCTGGGTCGTAATCGGTAGACTGGAAGGCCATTCTGGTAAACAGAAGCGTTGACTTCCTATGGGGCAGTGAGCCATCCTTCTTCTGGGTTGACTGCCATTTTAGGCCGGCCTATTTTAGTCGTCCCCATCACCTTCAATACTTAAGTCGATAACTCTCATTCAAATATGAAAATTGGAAAGATAATGAGAAAGTGAGAGAGAATGAGATGGAAGACTTGACTCCATTATATGAAGAAGAACAAGTGTTTAGAGAACTTTTATTTTGTTTCTCCTTTCTGGCTTGTATCCTACTTTTTACAAAAAAGTAAATATATTTATAATTATGTTGTCAGTTGATAGCAATTTTCTGAATAAAAATAATAAACTACGATTTGAGTTATTATACCTATTAGGAATTGAATAGATTAATTGTCTTTATGCATGCTCTGAGTGAAAGGTTTTTTAGAGGCAAATCATCTGATGATGATGCCAAGTGATTATCTTATTCAAGAGATCCTCACCTAAATTAATTGTTGGGTATATTAATCGCCCACTTGATTTAACTACTTGACTAAGTTGACCTCTAAGTTTATTTAATTGCTTAATGTGATTAACTATCCGATTTATTATTCAGATATCCAGCTATTTAGGACCTATAATCCAATCTTTTTGTGTCTTTTTAACCATTTGGTCGTCCTTATTTCATTTTTTCTTCAAATCAAGGTGAGATTTTGCTCTTTAAATTTGGACATAATAAGCCTAGTGATATATTCTTCTTTATTGGATTTTTTTTCATGTTTTCTTTATAATTAATTATTTAGGTTAGTTTTATTCATGTTGTATCTAACATTAGTTCCTCATAGTCAGAGATTGAATTCAAGTTTTGAGTATATCTAAAATAAATATCAGATCAATCCATCTTGTGTACTGTTCAAATGCTTCTTCCCAATTAAATTGGAACCTTTGAGTAATTATGTGACGGAACGGATCATAATCGATCATATGACCTTTGTAAAAAAAATACATATAACCTGAACAGTAAAAAAAGACACATAATTAGGTGGACTTTAATTTTTTTTTGTTGTTCGTGTGCACAGGATCCCAAACGGCTGGTCATCAAGTCGGCCATAAAATAGGTCGGTCATAACTAGGTCGGTCACATCTTGACCGTCCGAGATTCTAGGTTAGTCGGCCGAAGATGTATGAGATGCCACTAGGAACAAAAACTTACTTAAACTATATAAATTTAGCTGAAGCATCTAAATATCCTTTTTATTTACATAGCAAAATCATTATATAAATTTTTTTAGAACAACCCAAAAATACATTAAGATCGGTCATGCACTGCTACAAAAATATCTCGATCTGCCTTCCTGCCTAGTTAGACCGCCCGACTTTACTCTTTCTTGTCCAACATAAGTTCTTGATCATTTAAGGGTAAGAAAACTGTAATGAGTGAGCGATAGCTCAATAAGGTACCAATGCATAAAACATGCATAATTATAGCATTGAATGGAATGAAAGCATTTTGTATACAGAAGTATTACACATGGGAATAAGACATTTTCATGCAAAACTGAATTCCAAGATGAATGCAAATTCAAAACCAAATGCTGAAAACTGGCTACGTTTTAAACCTGCAACTCTCGACTATCAAATCTAATAAACGGCTTACTTTCAAGCAATCTAATAAACTAGCAAATGACCGAAGTTCTTTAAGGGGCATGCTTACTTTCATAAACGGTAACAACATGCAAACAAATAAGATATTTAAGTGAGCAGACTGATATTTGCTGACCGAAATCAAGCATACAAATAACCTTTTCGTGTACATAACTTAAACTTTACCAATACTTATTACAAAATCGGACTTAATAAACAGAAGGAATTCTACCAATATTCAAGTAAGAACCGTAGAACAAAAATCTAATATACAGAACATAACTCATACGCTAAACAGGAAATTCCTTCATAATTATGAGAAAGCAATTATCATGATATGCATCACATAGAAACATGATGAAGAAGAGCATTACAACAATGAAATTAAAGGATTTTAGCAAAAATAGAGGGTACACTTGCTTGATCTTCGAATTTTCTTACTCAAGTTTGGCCTAGAATTCTTCCCCTCCTTCTCCTTCGTTCCTTTGTGCCCCTTCTCAGATTTTCTAAACTTTGCCTCCTAACCCCCAAACCCAACATTTATAGGCAATGGGATGGGTGAGAATAGGTGGGAGTAGGTCACCTACTTTAAATATTTTTTTCAAATCTCATGTCTAGAAGGTTCAGATCAACGAAACAGGTGGGATTAGGTAAAAGCAGTTTACCTCCTCTGAGTTGGTCACTCTGTTTTCTTAATCAAAATTGAACAATGAGCCAATTCGGTCAACTACTTCAATCGGTCAGGTCATAAATCTACTTTGACAATCTACTCCGGTTGTCTTATCTTAACTAATCAAGTATCAAGTCCAGTCTTCTATTTACTTTGGTCATCTATTTTAATCAATCATTAATTCATTCTACTCCGGTCAATTCTCTTGAGCAGTCAATATTTCATTCTTGCCATCATTCTATTTTAACTGACCAACAATTTAGTCCAGTCGTTTATTTATTCTGATTAACTATCTTGACAGATCTTCTTTTTTTAAGTCCTCGGTTGTTACTATTTATTTTCAGGTCGCGTTTTGTGGTTATTTTGGTTATCTCTCCGATTACTTTAGTTCTGGTCAACTATTTTAGTCCGATCAATTTTTTTATCCGAACAACATTTTATTCTTGTCGTCTATCTTCTTCGAAAATCTTTTTTGAAAATTCTCTCCTGAAATTTTACCATTAAAGCCGATCAACTATACATCAAATTTGGTCAACTATACTAATTTTGGTCAACAATTTACATTCCGGTCAACTTCCTACTTTGGCTGATTATAAGCTACCTTGGTCACTAACAACTATTTTGGTCTTTATCATCTACCTCGGTCGATTACTAACTTTCTCGGTCATTATCTTAGCAACTTCCGCGATCATTATCATATATCATTCTCAGCCATTTTTTTGTTAAGGCCGGTTAACAAGTCAATCAGGTCAATATACTATCTTGGCTAATTTTTTCATTAAGGTTGAGAGACTAAATCCTAAAAAAACTGATCCTGAAAATTTATTATCGATTAGTTATGTCAATTAGAGTCTATTTTTTGTATAGTTCGGCAAAGATTCATTAACCATTGATTGCTTACTCTTATTTCAAAACACTTCATTATTTCGGCTATAAAAAAGAGATACTATTATTCTATCTTCAGCTGATTTCCAAGCATAAACATCCAATGGAATTAGTTAAATTATTCTAGACATTCTGTGTTTGGCAGATTGGACAAAATAGAGGCTATCTAGAGGTCATGACGTTCATCAGATGTTATCAACAAAGTCCATCTTTATTATCATTTTTAAAAAAAAATTATCTTGATTTTTTTCTTTTACACAATATTGTCAGTCATACTGATTTTTACCTAGATAGATGCCCTTAATATCCTATGGCACTGGGTGTATTTTGGCTAATGTGCTTCTCTTATTATAGGACTGAGTGGATGATCTAATTGTCTAGCACTGGTCTCTTAGAGTTGTCTAACTAGGTGCTACTCTTTCTCTCTCCATTTGCGCTAGTTATTATTAGAGAGAGATTGTTGAACCTTCTACTCCTACTGCTGATGAGATTCACAATTTGATTTTTTTACTT
>JAOVVI020010599.1:0-13012 GCA_028571085.2 Nepenthes alata
AAAAGTTGTGTTGAAGGGCTTCCTAAATTGTCTAATGTCAAATATCATGTGTGTGGCCCTTGTCAGCTAGGAAAATAAATTAGGACAAGCCACCCATCTCTTAGTGACATCCACACCTCGCGTCCCCTCGAATTGATCCATGTCGATCTTATGGGATCATCTAGAACTGAAAGTCTAGGGAGCAAAAAGTATATTTTAATGGTTGTAGATGATTTCTTTAGATAGACCTTATCCGATAAAAGTATGATACTTTTGATCACATAAAAATTTTGTATAAAAAACTTACAAATGAAAAAGGAATTTCTATTGTGAGAATTCGTAGTGACCACGGAAAAGAATTCGAAAATTCTAGTTTTGAAAATTTTTGTAACGAAGAAGGAATTCATTATGAATTCTCATCCTCTATCACCCCTCAACAAAATGGAATTGTGGAACGAAAAAATCAGGTTATTCAAGAAATGGTTAGAATTATGATACAGTGTAAAAATGTTGACATACACTTTTGGGGCAAGGTAGTGAGCACGGCTTGCCACATAATCAACCGGAGCTACTTAAGATCCAAAACAGGAAAAACGCCATATGAACTTTGAAGATGCAAGAAACCCAATGTTAAATATTTCTATATTTTCGGTAGTAAATACTTTATTTTACGTGATAGGAAAAATTTAAGTAAGTTTGACTCCAAAAGTGATGAAGGGATGTTATTGGGATATTCCCTAACTAGTAGAGCTTATCGGGTTTATAATTTTTGCACTCAAAATGTTATGGAATCCATTAATGTTGTTGTGAATGATGTTCCTAATAAGCATTCTGAAACTCGTGATTGCCCTAATAAAGAAAATGATCAAGCTGGGTCTCTCTACTTGATTCAACATTTCCTGATATTTCACAAGAGACTCCGAATGCCATTCCTATTAAGGAATCTTCTACCAGAGTAAAATTAAATCACCCAAAAGATCTTATGTGTTACGTGCGTGGTCGATACAATTTGTGAAGAGTCATCGGTTCAACGGTGACACGCTAACGTACCGGGACAACTCGGCATCCTTACACATATCGAGACTATATTCTACAAAAGCTGCCTATACTTTATATTTTATTTGTTATTCAGTTTTACCTCCACTGCTTGTCATGTGCAATCTGTTTTCTTTTTGCTGGTGCCAGCCACAGGTTTTGGACCATAATTAGTTAGGCTTTGCCCCGTTCCTTTATAAGGCTGTGTATGCTGAAGTAAAGGGAAGAGAAATATTTTCCCCTTATCCCACTGATTCTCTCTCTCTCGTTCTGTTCTCTCCCTCTCGGTCTCTCAGTCTCTCTCTCTCTGCTCCCTCGCCTGAACTCCTCTCTTCCCTGCCACTCCCGATTTCTCTCCTCTCAGCACTGTTTTGCCCTTCACCACCCCGGCATATTACACCTCAGTGGAACTGTAGCAGTATCACCACAGATTTACTGTAGCAGACCGAGGTCTTACTATAGCACACTCTCTCAACTTTTCCTCTGTTTTCCTCAGCCAGAGCTCCCCTCTCGCAGCCCTTCCTCATCACGCCTGCAATTACCACGATACGACCATAGAGTTCGTATCAAATGGTGCTCTCGTTGAGAGCAACGCAGAGGAGATTGAAGAATGAGCACTCGACGCACTCAAAGCGGCCATCGCCGAGTTGGCCAACGAGATGAAGGACCTCCGGCGGGCTACCGACAGATTCGGCGCCACCATGTCCACCATGGTTTCCACCACAGCGCAAATCTAAAACTCCCATGGTGGAACTCAGCCACTCATTCCACAGATTCGAGCAATACCCTAACTGCTTACCCTCAATGTCGAAGGACTTACCCGTGTCGAAGACGACCACACCGCAACACTCATCAGGTAATGCCTCTAAAACTCCCACTATTGAACACTTTCCGAACTCCCTCGGTGAAATTTCTCATCCCTTATCTCAAGACGAGAACTAACTGCTACACACCATCAATCCACCGTTGCTTCCAAACCTTACTTCGTTCCTAACACCGTCGACTGCGACTCCACCGTCAACTACTCCAACCCTACCCTTACCACCCCATGCATTCCCTGATTTCCAAACCGCTACTCCACCTACCACCACAACGCCGCACAATTTTCCTCCTCCACACAGCCTCCCACCTGATCTGCCGATTGCGACCTTGCATCTAGCAGATCTAGTCTTGGCCAGCGAACGTATGTTGTGCTCCAAGTGTGAAATGTTTCACAAAACATTTCACATTACTGCCCAGCTTTTCGTTCCAGTTCCCCAGGCCAGCTCCAGTGACCAAAGAATTTCTATTATATCCGTTTCCAGAGATGGATCCTCAGCCATTTCTAGTGTTGAAGTATGTATCCATGCTCCCTTCAGCATTGGGTACCCCCAACAAACAGTCAGCCAATAATTTTTGTAAGACCGGTGAAGACTGGGACACTTCTGAAAATGGAGTTGAGTTGGAGGTGCATTATATTGGTATTTTGCTTGATGGAATAAAGTTTCATGCAGGCCGTGTTATGGGGACGCCTTTCAAATTCACTCTTGGACTAGGACAAATTATTAAAGGATGGGACCCGAGAATCAAGACAATGGTAGGTGAAAATGCCATCGTCACTGTCCCTCAGAGCGGGATTCTGGTGAGTCCGGCTCTCCTCTAACTATTCCCCCAAATGTGGCCCTCCAATTTGCTGTGGACTTGCTGTCATGTGTTAGTGTGAGGGAAACTGAAGGATATGTCCGCCTTACTGATGGAGTGGTTGTGCATGTGAACTGGATTGAGAAGCCTGCTTCTTTGATGAGTTTATGTGGTCATATTAGTCCAGTTGAATGCATAGCTTTTGACTTATCAGAGGATTTGGTGCTTGCTAGAGCATCATCTGGTGCAATAAAGCTGTGGCATCTACAAGACACCATACCACTCGTTTGGTTCATGTGTTGTCAAGGCATAATGGAGGTCGTTGCTGTGAGGACAGTGATATACATTGTGCTCCTTATTGGATTTGTTCTACCCCTTATTTAGGCCATGTATGACCGGTCAGGAGGATACAAGACCCCTAACAGGAGGAATATTCTAGGCTTCAAGGAAACCATTGCTCTGCCACTTCTAGTTTGTATAGATACAGAGAAAAACGTGACCTCCATCATCAGCATCCTTGCAGCAATAAAATCCAGCAAAATCGGTTTCATAGCTATCATTGCTCACCAACTTTTGCAAACCATTAGCAGAGCAATGCCTATCCTAGAGCCCTTCCATCAAGTCAAGACGACCGCTGCTAACCTCACTTGTGCTGATCATAATGCCAATGCCTACTGGTATATTGATTGCCATAGCCAAGGATATGCGAAGGATCCTTATCAAGGAATCAGTCAAGGCTTTTTATGCAGTGGACTACTTGTGCCAGACCCTGCAACAAATGGTGATATTGAAGCAATTTTTAGCAGGGCCAGCCAACTAGGAGCTGTTGAACGGCCTATTGATCTATTTCTATCCTCTTCAAGCTCTAGAAGCCTTACTAGAACAGAAAGATTCTTCTCTGCATTCTTGGAGAACATCAGGAATGCCAGATGTCTTTATACTGCAAAAAACTTTCCAGCTTCCCTGGGAGCACTTGATTCCATCAAAGAACTTTGGCTAAAGATTCTCAACCAACCTGATTCAATGATTGCTAAGCGTCTGCACGATCTGCATGGTGCCCCTGAATTTCATCATGGGCATGTCCGAAGTATGAACTCAAGTGCTCTGAAGCATAATGTCAATACAAGAGGATGTTAGACCGGCATGGAAGCTTCAGGGAAGATCTATATTCGCTTTTTGAGTGGAGCAGAAGCTGTCTCACTATGTGGAGACCCTACTATTCATATTCAGTTGGGATGGCTCGCCTCAGTGACTTCTGACCCTGAAGGGAGAACACCTGGAGAATCTTTGGAGGCATCTGGACTGCTACAATGCTTTAAAAAAAATGGGTTGATCAGTTGCATTGTCTTTCTGACACAGGAGCCAGTTGCAATGTCTAGAACCCATGCGCTGGAAAGTCAAGGTTTCGGACATCCAACTATGTCTGATCAATTGTTGTGATAGTCTTCGGCTGGAACATCAAGCATGATTGGGCTTCCGTCCGATCGAGCACTCGAGGAGGACGATGATATACAGTTGATTAGTGGGATAGCAAAGTCAAGTCTTACAACAAGCTCAAGTCCATCTCCTCCAGCAAGGATTTCACTCTTGAAGATTCTTGAATTGGAGGTCCTAAAATTTCTGCTGTTAAAGCATTTCACTCATGCAAGGAGATCCAGTGGAAGAAAACCCTCCGATGAATGCATGTTTCTGGGTGAATATGTTTCTTGCCTTGATAATGGTGACGACACAAAGCTTCGTGTGATGGGAAACATTTCTGCTGGTGCTGATGGAAGTAGTAATTGTATGTTCTTCAAGGCTGTTCTGTTAGTTCGTCGAGGCACATATGATGAAGCACGAGAATATGTTGAGAGGGCAAGAAGCTATTGGGCAGCTGAGATGGCAGCACTGGTTATAGAAAGCTATGTGCAGTCCTACAGCAATATATCACTTCATAACACTTTTCTCTCATTTAACCTTGAGGACAAGGTTATTTTGATGGGGACGGCAATGTTACGTATTCGTCGATATCCTCTCCGGAGTTCACTCACTGAACGTACGGGGCCCAGTAATTGACCATTGGCAGCCGCAGTACCACCGTTGGACACCGATGCTCTCGGACCACCCAGCCATCTCTTAAATTTAGAACATATATTCAGTTAGTGCATATGGGTCTGTTAGTATATGCTGCTATTATATTTTGTCTTTTATTCTACCCACGTGATGGTATATTCCCTGTTTGTTGTTCCCGTTTCCCGTTCCCCATTCTAGATTTCCATTTCCCGTTTATATTACTCTGACACGAGTATAATGAGAGTAAAGAAATATTTTCCCCCTATCCCACTGATTCTCTCTCTCGCGTTCGATTATCTCCCTCTCGGTCTCTCAGCCTCTCTCTCTCTCTGCTCCCTCGCCTAAACTCCTCTCTTCCCTGCCACTCCCAATTTCTCTCCTCTCAGCACTGTTCTGCTCTTCACCACCCCGACATATTACACCTCGGCCGAACTGTAGCAGCATCACCGCGGGCTTACTGTACCAGACCAAGGTCTTACTATAGCACACTCTCTCGGCTTTTCCTCTATTTTCCTCTGCCAGAGCTCCCCTCTCGCAGCCCTTCCTCATCACACCTGCGATTACCACGATACGACCATGGAGTTCGTATCACCCCCACCCCCTCCCAAAAAAAAGCTCACATCAAATGTGCCGATTAAAATTATTCATACAAAATAAAAATGCAATAAGTTTTCATACATTCAATCCCTTATGACTCAACAGTGTAGTTGATCGCCAAAATGCCCACAAACAATCATTTAGTCGCTCTATCCACACAGAATTTACTTTCCTAGAAAATCAATCAACAACTTTATTGGCTTTTAGCTAGAACTTTTCATCTCAGTTAATTCTCTTCAATATTGATATTTTTCTAAGTGCTCTTCACTGTTGAGTGTTGTGCTTATTTTAAATCACTACAGAAGCGATACCAAACAACAAATCACCAATAGGACAAATACAATTCTAAATTCAAAAGCTTCATTAATCATAAGTGTTCAACACACATCAGCGACTGCAATGTGAACCAGCAGCGTTTGAATGCTTAGCAAACGTACCTTTCTGAAGAATTACAATGTCTGTGTTCCTCCCATGATATGATGGACTTCCAAAATCTTTGAATAAAATGTAACATGCACCATTTCCAATCTAGATAAATTAAAAGAGTTTAAGAATGGACAGTATATCAATGAATCATATTAAAAAATTAATATATCACAATATTATTCAGAGCTTTGTGATTTTGGGTTGAATTGATTGGAAAGCTCAATCCCTCCCCAATGACACGGAAAAAAACTGGGCCAAAAGAATGTAGATAACATCATGGTTCAGCGCACAGTAGTCTGCTGCTGCTGATGCAGAACATGAGGCAGTGTAAAATGATGGTGAATGCAAGCTGGTGAAGCGGAGATGTCTCAGGCGCTTTGCCATAAAGTTGGAAACAATTCATTTGGTTTTTGAGCATCAACTGCTTTGTGAGAAACTAGGAAATGAAACACCGTTTAACACCACAGGGCCTGTTTTTTTCCTGAAACGAAGAAATGGCTGGCAGAATTTCCCATAATAAATGAAGGCATTTATCTTTCATCCGGATTCAGTATTTTTTTTTTTTGGTGGGGTAGGGGGGCTTTCCATCCATTGTTGAAAAAGGAATCTCGCCTATCCCTTTTGCCCTCTCTACTATTCAACATTTTCCTGAGGAGTCAATCAGTGAGGGAGGGAATCATATGATTTTGTTGTATATTTCCTATATTTTGCATCGATGTGATTAATTCTTGTAAATTGCTGCACATTGTTAGTGCCCCCTTTCTACATAGTTTTTATAATCAAACTCCTCTTGTTAATCAAAATTTCTGTGAGAGCCCCTTGTCTTTATGTAATGAAAATTCTAATTTCCCAGTCATATAGAAGGTCTGAAAGCCACCTCTGGGAATGTCCTGTTGGACAATAAGATAGGAAAGGTAATGTATTCCTTCATGATGACATTAAGCAGATCATTTTGATTGGTAGTAAAGCAACTCAAAGAGCTGGACTTGAAAGCGAAAACTTGGAGCCAAGGATACCTGCAAAAGGGGGGGAAAGGAGGTTAAACCAGATCTCATATTGACTAGTCCAAATTCAAGAAGGCAACAGCTACATGTGCACCAGTTTATCTACCTCTGCTGGAGAAACTTCGCTTTTTCAAGCATAACAAGGGGCTCACAGCCCGATGCTGGGGGAACTTCCACCGATGTGACAGCAAGAACTAAACAGACTCCATCTTTTCGGAAGGAATCCTTGCTTTCTGCAACTCTATTTAACCAACAATGATGACAGCCTGTTCATGAATAACAAAAATGGGGATGGACAAATCAATATTAATTTATTAAATGCTCAGGAAGAAGCTAATCGCAATTTAGCTCAGAAAAAGACAATGAAGTTAGTGATTTTCATACACATATGCACACACGGGTTTTCCTAATGAGTTTCCTGTAAGAGCACTTAGCAGTATTTTTGGAAAGTGTATGTGCATTTAATGTGAACAATTTCCTTGTGAATTGTGACTTGTAATTATAGAATAGTTGTTTTGGCAAGTACTAAATATATTTTTTGATTTTAGTTGCACCTTAACAATTACCCTAAGACACTCATGAGAAAGACCCATATACATATAAAGATTGGCCAAGGCATAAAGCTCCCACATATAAGCATTACACAAGGGTTCCGATTACTTGCAGATAAATAGTGGTGAAACATAGGGACAGATAAGCAGAAGATCAGAAGATGCTCTCCAAGATATCCTTGCCAGCAGTGTAAAAAACTGCTTCACAGAAAAGCCCACGATGCACAGACAGACAGTACAATAGACCAACAATAGCTAACAAATAATGCAAACAGAAAAGGAGGTATAGCCAGAGGAAAGAGAGAACTTAGTAAATGAGAGTAGCTTATTTGCACCATTTAGAAAACAAAAGGTATAAGATGGCCACTTGCCAACTCTGATATTAACTCCGGTATCAACCAATTTATCAAGCCGTTAAGGTCACTAAAATTAAATAACCAGCAATTGCAGATGGAGAAGATATGTAACAGTTCAAAAAGCAGCAAGAAAATAAGGTCTTGAGCACTATCTTACTCTATTAAACAGAGACGTAGCATTGCAGATGGAAAGAGGGAAAAAATATATTATTTAATATCTAGTGATCAAATCGAGTAGAATATTACAAGAAAAGGAAACACAAAAATTAGCCTTGAAGATATTCAAGTATTTACCAAAAAAATAAATTATTCAAGTAGGGTCCGAAAATATTACAAAGAGAATAAGATGAAAACCAAACCTTGGACCTGATCTTTTATTTAGTTACTAGTACTATATTAGTATGGTTGTACAAGTTGTACAAAAATAAACAAAACCTTATGTCCTATTGAGTAGGGCCTAGTTGAACAGATTATAAGAAGTAAAAATGCTGGATGAGTGGAGAAAAAGCTTTTACAACCTACTAACCCCCTCTAATGGGACATGGGAGGGCAAATGGAGAAGAGAAGGAGAAGGGAAGAGGGGAAGTAAAAGAGAAGAGAAAATATACAAGAGAGAGAGCATTCATCATCAATTTATTCAATTCGACATCATAGGCATTTGTTCCATACAATGTTGAAAAGTATCAATTCTAAGAAATGAGAAAATAGATCTACTAAGTCGAAAGATAACACACGAGGAAAGATAAATGAAAAAGTAAGAATAAGAAAACCTTATCAATTACTAATTTCTAAATGTCTCCTATAGTAAGCCTTCAAAGGTTTTGACAATGATTCCCATCAACCTCACAAAAAAAGTGGTTTATCAATATATAAAATTAAAGGAGATAATTGAAAATGTTCTAATATTCATCACAAAATCAATGTGTATAATTTGGTTTCAAACAAGGGTATCAACCACCAATGCTATGTATTTATTAAGAAGGAAATATGGAATACACATAATGAAAATAATTGGAATTTTCTGTCCTTAGGAGTTGATAAGAGTGAGCCTTAGCATGCTAATAAAGATATTCCATTATCACCAGGATACGTGTCCCAATGATAAAAACAACCTCTCTACAATGCATGAGCAGAGTTGCATACAACTATCTCCAAAGTCAAAAGTTGCCAACTATCTCATGGACTTCACCATCCTTTTCTAAATCTTAGGGGTTAATCCATGTATATTTTGTTTATGATAAAATCATAGAATTCAGAGTATTATATTTTGTTTGGTATGATTAGTTATACATTGTATTATATTGTCTAAAATTGTAGAAGATTTACATTGCACTCAACCTCTGCATTTCATAGAGGGGTCCTAGCTATGTCTCTCCAACTTTTCACTTATTATCATCCACATATATGACATTTAAATGAACATTGGTACTTGGGGGAAATCCGCCTATTATAAGGGAAACATAGGCGAAAAATAGAACACACCTTTGTCATCCTGGGTAT
This sequence comes from Nepenthes alata, assembly GCA_028571085.2. Lineage (NCBI taxonomy): Eukaryota > Viridiplantae > Streptophyta > Magnoliopsida > Caryophyllales > Nepenthaceae > Nepenthes > Nepenthes alata. Next base: position 9,121 of record JAOVVI020010599.1, read on the forward strand.
TAATCCAAAACTTGCACCCAAGTCTAGGTAACATAAGGGCAGAGAGCACCTACTAAACTGTTAGATGATTGGTAATTATCAAGAAAAGATAATGAGATAGGCCATGATGGCTCAAAGATAGCTCCATATATCAGCTTTAACTAAATGAATGAAAAGTATAAGGATGGCAAGAAAACTCTACCACGCAGCCCAAGGAGAGTTGAATCTTGGTTTGTCATATGAGAGAATAAGTTATCTACAACTTGCACTCTGCCCATTAAGGTGACGTTTGGTGCATGGAAGGCTTTTTCGAACAATTATTTTATGCATACTTGCAAAACCTATATTAGTCACCATATAAAATCCATCTCTGATACCAATTCTTTGAAATGAGCTCCTGTATTCCTAGTTCTTTAAGTTCCAATCAATATAATTGAACCTTGAATGGATACTTGCAGAACTTAACTCTCTACCATTTATTCACAAACAAATTATAATGGAGATAGATCAATACTGGTTGGCACAGGGCCTGGGCATATATCATGTTTTTAAAAGGAAATATTGATTGAATTGATCATAAATCATGATATTTTACTATATATTCTCTTTCGCACTCTAACAAGTAAAGAAGGGCAATACAGAGGCTAAAGGGCTAACACCCAGGCAAGCAAATCTCTCTGATACTATACTAGTGAACAAAATTGAGACCTAAAAACTAGTTTTCTTTCAGGTTGTTCCAGGATAAAAGTACATGATTGGCATAATGTCACCACTCTTAAATAGAACACATCAGGTCAAGATCGACACTGCTTTTCAATTAAGGGTTTGCAGAAAAAATATTATCATAGTGAAGTTAAAAATTCAATTATTTTCCTTTCTCATGAAGGAAAAACTTAAAAGTCAAAACAGCACATTTTTTGGGAATTGTACCCAGTCAAGTATACCTTGGAGCTCGTCAAAAGTAGACTTTATAAAGGACATAAGCTCCAATTCCTGAGAATCCTGCCTTGATATTTCTACTACAGTTGAAAACCTGGACGAAATCATACCTCAGCCATTTTGAGAACAGAAATTGTCAAAAAAAGCACAAATATTGTTGAATCTTGGAAATTAAGAAGATCAGATCATGATCACACCATGGGAGTACCTTGATTTTCTTAATAGTTAATTTATGCTTTCATTTATTATGTTTTTCTCATTTTACTTTGATTAGTCATGTTATTCTTGTTTTAATAAAGAGATAAGGAAGGATCGCCATATATTATTCTTCCTTGATTCTCTCATGCCTAATCACTTAATTTAAGGATGTATATTTTTTTACTAGAATTAAAGAGGAGTTGAGGACAATTAATGGCAGATCTTGTTGCCTCAGTTCCTCTAGTTCTTCAGTTTGTCCGAATATAACAATGAGAAAAATAGTGGATTATCAGTTCAATTATTCTCCAAATCCATCTCAATTATTCTTCATATATTAATGCCACATAAAGTAGCACTTTTTCAGCAAACAAGACTCCTTTTTCCCATTAAAAAATGTTGGCCCAATACATAAGGCTCCAACGGCTAATGAAGTTGGACATATGAGTCTTATTTTTGCATCATAGAGAAACTGTTTTCATATTTTGAACCCATGAACGCTGGGTTAATAAAACAACCTTATCGTTACATTGATGCTCAAACTTACCATAAAAATTAGCTCAAAATTATTTTACCTAATCTTGTCCGTCATCAAGGAAGAACATTAAGTTTATTAAAAGTAAACGAAAAAAACAAAAAAATGAACAATGAAACCCAAAAGGCAGAGAGGAGCTAGGTGGAAGATATCCTCCTGCTCCTAGTCTATGTCAGCTTTATGGGGGGGGGGGGGGGGGGTTATTTATGAAAACATAGGTTGCTGGCAAATAAATATAGATATATTTGTGAAAGTGCGCCACCAAATAATCACCACCAAAGCTCAGTTTTAGAAAAAGAGAACTGAAATTAATTACCTCTGCGCATAAAACCTACTCCCTGTAATAGTTGTGTCAATCTTTTCCCAGGCAAGAGTCAAAGTAATTGGAGAAAAAGATGATAATTTGGTAGACCGCCTACATTCTTGGTACTGAACACCTGAAGCGAAAGGCAAAATTTAGATGTTACATTGTCAACTTCCTGTGCTTTTTAGGAATTATCAAAACCAACACTACTCCCTGATCAACCTAATTGAGCAATCATTGACCAGTGACCACAAGTCAACTTACCCATGGCAAGATTATCTGCTGAGCTAATATAGTGAGGGGCAATATTCCCTCCATTAAAAAATGACTCATGAATCATACCAAAACACTTAAAATTCACAAATGATGCTTATTTGTATATAACTGCTTGTAAATGAATCATTAAAATCCTATATGAAGAATCCCAAAGACTTTCAACTCCACTTCAAACAGCACAATCAAATCATGTCACAGGTTTGTTATCATTTGCACCATATTATCCCACAGTTCTGTCTTCCATTTTATCATAATGTTGCTTCAGATAAGGGACAACAACCTCACCAAGATCATGAAAGATGGCGCCATCAACTTCGTCAAAGAGGATTGCAAACATCCACCCATCCCTATATACCAAAAATACTCAGCCAAAAGAAAGTCCAATGTTGTTGAAGGTGCCCCTAGGCTCAAGGCTCAAAACTTGGCGCCTCAAAATACCTAGGTGAGGTTCATTCAAACAGACGCACACCTATGTTCTCTGGGGGCACCCTTTTTGAGGCTAAATGCACATGGCTTGAGCACCTTATAGGTTTTTTTTCAAAAAATTCAATTGTTTCTTTTCAAATTATCCTTTAAATTTCATTATTACTCATCATACTAGCTTATATTTGTAAAATTGAAATTGATGAAAGTAATGAGTTGTCGATTAGAAAAATGGATTGTGAACGTGATAAAGATAATAAATTTGCTTTTTGAGGATGATTATTTAACAAAGGGTTTTGTAACTAAAATTGTTACAACAAATGAGGCTACAAATCACACTAAATTTTAAAAAAGTGTAAGTTTTTTTTTTTTTTTGGTAAGTAAGTAATTTTTATAAATGAAAATGAAAGTACAAATCAATGTTCTATCTCCAAGTATTTGCCGACTTGGATTTAGAACAAAGACGCAGGGATATCCCCCAAGAACCGTTAAACATATCACGAAACCGTCTAAAGAAAAATTGAAAAATGTTACATCTTCCAAAGCCCTCTATCAAGCAAGTCTAACCAGCAGGTCCAAATCAATCCGGAAACCCCCAACTCGGCAGTGTGCCAGAGTAGTCAACCAAAAGGAGATGCCTATGCATCTCGGGCATTTGCATCGCCTTCATTTGCCGCTCGGTCAAAAGCGAAATCTCCAAACAGCCAAAAGGCTGTAGTCACGTGCACACCTCTTCACTTTCACACCTCATCTCAGCCATGCTTACCTCGGTTTGAACAAGAAACAGCTCGGATCTTTTTTTTTTTTCGCCAAATAGAGATGCTTAAGCATCTCGCGCATATGCGACGCAGACATTTGCCGCTCAGTCAATAGCAAAAATCTCCAACCTACCGTAAGGCTGTAGTCACGTGCATACCTCATCACATACCCACCTCATCTCGGCCATACTTACCTCGGTCAGAACAGGAAAAGAAAAAGAAAAAAATAAAAGAGTGTAAGTTATCCTTGAATGATAGGTACATCCAAGGTTACTCTATTGGAGAATATAAATGATAAACATTCTAACTTAAAGAGACATGTAAAAAAAGAAGCAATTCATGTCTATACGCTAAAGAAGAAGATATAAATTTTCATTTGATAATGGTAATAAAAATTAGTCTTTATCATGAGTATTTTGAGAATGGTATTTCAAAAGTTTTAATAACTTTCATTGTCATTATGCATTTGTAGTGAGCTATACT
>JAOVVI020010600.1:0-13012 GCA_028571085.2 Nepenthes alata
AAAGATAAAGTTTGAATATTCAAACATAAAAAACTATAATAAATGGACAAAATAATATTGTAATTGAAAAATTAAGCAATCCAATTATTAAATAGAAACAGCTATTACATACTGCTTACAAGGTCTCTCTCCATTGATCTGAAATGACGTTATAAATATGTATCGATTTCAAGTGTCGATTAACCAAATGATACTTCTAGTTATAAATAAAGTTTCTCCTTAAAGAGAGTAGAAAAAGAGAAAAAAAAAGGTTACTAAATAAACAAATATATTAAAGGAATATAACGCTTTAAACATACACTCATTTCTATCATCTTTTATTATCTATTTTTTCTCTAATTTGTATCTTTATAAATCTATTAAAAAATTATTGATTTAAATATCGAATGATATAATATGGAGCGAGTCTTGTATACCTGTTACTTCAAATTTATTTTATTATGGTACACATGATCCTAATTTATAATTATAAAAATTAAACCAATTTACATTCAGATATTTAAACAAAACAGTTAGCTCATTAATTTGTATAATAATTTAAATTTTTGAGACATATTAAATTTAAATGTAGAATAAATGGAAATTTGGGTGCTGTAATTTTGGAAAATGAAATTATAAAAACACAATATCAAAAAAAAATTTGAAAAAAATAACAAGTTTATTGATGTTATTTATAAATCAAATAACTTTGTTTTGCTTACCGAATAACAAAAAGTTTTCCAAAAAAGAAAATAATATAAACAACAGAAAATTACAAAAAGTTCAGCAACTGAAAATGGTTAGAAAATTAAAAAAGATTAAATGAAATTTTCACATATGTTTTCAAAATAAATACACCGTTTTAATTTATTATTAGGCATGGTATACATAATTTTATTCGATTATTATCATTTAAAAGAAATTACTCTTTCTGTACAATTAATTTAATAATTTCATTAAATTAATTATATTAAAATACTTACATGGATTGTGGTTAGATTTTTTATGAAAATAGCGAATTACTAATAATCAGCCCTGGCTATTAATTGCAAATTAAACACCATATAAAATACTATAAATAAATAAAGCATTAATCTATTTAGTTTTAGCTCACTTATTTGATGGGCTTAGAAGTAGGTTTAAAGCTACAATCCTTAGCTTAATGTAGGAAGGTCTAATGAATTGACTCGACGCTAATAATTGAGTTTTAGCAATATTTTATAATTAGTTACTTTATAAACAGTTATCATTTAATATAAAAAATTATTATTTAATAATTTTATTTAACACGTAATATATCAATTCATGTCTATAGAGATTTTACAAAATTATTATAAGTGAAATTATTGTAAAATAGTTATAGTAATTTATTTATTATAAATGGATATAAGATTTAAGTAAGACTATATAGTACATTTGAATTATCTTGTTAAACTTAACTAGTTGAGTTCTAACGAGGTCGTACCAAAATTTCAACCTAAGCTATAAATAAATTTACTGATTAAAAGCTAACAGTAATTAATATTTTAAATAAATTTTAAAATTTAAAAATTTAAAAATATATATAAGTTTTGTAATCAAATGATTAAATTGATTTGACTGGTTTTAAATATTATAATAATTTTATTTAAATTATCAGTAATTATCTCAAAATCGTATCAAAATTTGGTTAATTTTTAATTTATTAATTTGATTATTTTATTTTTTTTTAAATTTAATTTTATCAGTTTTAATTTAATTATCAGATTAACTATTTTTTTAAACACCTTTGACCATATTTATATTCTTGGGCTTCATGTCTCGTAAAGACATAACCCCTACACCCTTTTATGAAGATGTAATTCATACATTTCTAAATCCTAACAGTTAATTAAATGTAATATATAACGTATAACCGGGGCTACGGGACGGGAAATAAGCGTGCTTGGAAACATTGCGAGGGGAAGCAACGCAAACACACCATATTCGCATGGGAGAAGAGCATAAGCCTTGCCTCCACGGTTACGCCCTCTCCCAGTGCCCCTCCCTCTCTATCCTGAATCCTTTCCACGATACTCCAATCAATTAGGGTTTTCTCCTTCATTCGCGTTTCATTTATCTGTCAATCACACACCCTCAAACACATTCATTGTCTTTCTTCTCTCTAACCCAGCTGCTTGAACTTGAGCTTTCCCCTTATTGTTATTCCTCAGGAATTCAATATTCAGAAGTTGGTTTGATTGAATTTCGGTGAATTATTTGAATTTGGGGTCTGTTTTTGGGATCCGTGAAGGGGGAACGACAGAGATGGAGGAGAGTAAGTTGTGTCAGTGGAGTGTGGTTCGATCTCTCCTTGCTATACTGCAATGGTGGGCTTTCAACGTTACTGTTATTATAACGAACAAGTGGATCTTTCAGGTGTTTTTCTCCGTTATCTCTCAATTCTGTCAAAGGGGCTTGCTTAATTTGCCTACATCTTACCAGGATGTATTTTGATCTCCATCTTATTGTTGTATAATTGTGTTTTTATATTTGAAATATATATATATATATTCGTAACGGTACAGTTTATTGGGTGGACATGAAAATTTCGGATGAGTTAATTGTGATTTAAGAATTGGCAACATGAAGGGCTGCGATTGTGCCTGTTAAAATCAGAGTACGTTTAATGCTAGGAATGAATGTTCATTGACTCAACACAATTCTTGGATTCTCTTTCAGTTTTAAATACTTTTGGCACGTGAATATGAATATGAATACATTTCCATGTGCGCAGTGAAGAAGTGCAATGTAATATGGAAGAAATGAATTTTTTACATGTTCCTTGGGCCAATGTCGTGCACTTTATTTTCTATTGGTATTCACGCTGTAGCTAAATCTATGGCAGAAAATTGTAGTGAATAGTGCTGCGAATTGAAGGTCTTCTCTATTTTCCTTGCTCGTTGTCTTCAACCAAATTACATTCATTATATTTGGTCTTTACCGTGCAAATAAATAAATATACAAATCTAGGACAATCGAATTTAACCAGAGGTTTTCATTGATATATTGTTTGGAAACAAGGTTGTGCGGGCTAAAAAATGGGCATCTGCCCTTAGAATGTTTTTTTTTTTAAAAAAAATCTAAAATTAATGACTTAATGGTGTTTAGTTGAAGATGAACAACCATGCCGTGGAGGTAGTCTTTTTTTTTCTTTTTCTCTTGGGGGGCCTCACACATCCTCCCTATTGTTTGCCTTGGGGTCAAATTATCCCCCGAGCCCACCCAAAAAAAAAAACCCGAAAAATAAAAAGCTTTGTTTTATGGATCTGAAATCCCATTTTCTTCTGATCATCAGAAACAGATAGTTGAAAACTATAAAAAGGTACTACAATTTTGAACTGCCTTCACACCCATCATTTTGGCAAGTGAGATGGAATCTGTCACTGTCATTTTGTGCCAGATGATAATTTGAAGGTGTTTTAGATGAGATGGATTGAAGTTGTTTGTTATTAGATGTGTGGAAGTTGAACTATTTTTCAAAATGCTGTCCTTTGAAAAGATGATTATAGGAAATGGGTAATTTCAAGTTCAAGAAATTCTGAAAGACAGAATTTTGTGACTTTATTTTTCCATGCTGGAATTAACATAAAAAAGAGCTATCCTTACAAAAGGCATCATATCCACTTCATAGTTCGCTGAAGAGCCAATGTTTTTTAAGTAGCCTTGTTTGTTGCTGCTTTGTTCTTGAGTCCCTTCAAGTATAGAGTATATAGTCATTAATATAATAGAGCTACACCTCATTACTTGATTCATGTACTCATCTACTTCTAGTTTCTTAGCCATTATCAAAATGTTGATGGCTTTATCTTACCAGTTTATTTTTCTCCTTCTTCACACTTGGAACATCATTGAGTTTATGGGCTCTTTTATTTCTTTCTTGCTTTTACCAAACAGAAATTGGATTTCAAATTTCCCCTTACCGTATCTTGCGTCCACTTCATATGCTCGGCTGTTGGAGCTTATTTGACTATTAAGGTTCTGAAGATAAAACCACTGATTCAAGTTAGTCCTGAGGATCGGTGGAGAAGGATATTTCCCATGTCATTTGTGTTCTGCATCAACATAGTTTTGGGGAACGTGAGCTTACGTTACATACCAGTCTCTTTTATGCAAACTATAAAGTCATTTACCCCTGCAACAACAGGTTATACTCAGAACTTCACGATAACTTAGTTTTACTGCTCTCTCGTATTGTGAAATCGCATAGCATTTGCATAGTCATATATAATAACTAGTAACAATCCCATGCATTCGAAGCAGTTATTTTGCAGTGGCTGATTTGGAGAAAATACTTTGACTGGCGAATTTGGGCTTCTTTGGTGCCCATTGTTGGAGGAATTCTACTTTCTTCTGTTACCGAGCTCAGCTTTAATATGCTTGGATTTAGTGCTGCCTTATTTGGTTGTCTGGCTACTTCAACAAAGACTATTCTTGCAGAGTCTCTTCTGCATGGGTACAAGTTTGATAGGTTGCATATCCTTTCCTCATTTTTTTAGCAGTCATTATTCTCTTCTTCTTCTCTTACCTATTCGCTTTGAAGCTTTCCCATTCTTCTGCTTTTGCCCTTTCTGTTTTATGCTTCTATCTGAGGGGGATTTGAGGGGTAAATATAGGTTCTCAATATGATTCGTTGCATTCAGATTATGATCACCTTATTTGAAGCTTATGTTATAGGCAAGGAAATCTACCCTGTGCAATGAAATATCAGCATCCTACCAATTATAGTTTATTTTTTTGTAATCATTTTTTATTCACGGCTAGATGGATGGAACTTTAATATAAAAGGGAGTTTTTTGAAGAATGTCTATGCATTGCCATGTTGTTGCTTGCTCTTCATTAACAGTCCAGCGAGGGATATTTATCCTGTTTCTGTCTGAATAAGTGAATTTATTTTTTAATTATACACAATGAAAGGTGGTTACTGATTCTCTGATGTAAGGATCTAATCTCATGGAACTGAAAAACAAACTTCTTCATGTTTCTTTATTTCTCAGTGATTTGAACTGTATGAACTATGTGTAGGGAAAAGTAGTGCCGGTTGGACAGTGAATCCGAGAGGGTAATGACGATAATAAGTACTTTCCGCACACAACAGGAAGAAAATAATGAAGAACAAAAAACACATACGAATTTTACGTGGAAACCCTCTTCTGAATAAGAGGGAAAAATCACGGGACACTTAGTTTACAAAGATTTCACTATGTAAATTTTGGTTACAAAAACCCTGGTTACACAAACCCCTTGGAGAGTAGAAAACAGAGGACATAGCACAAGAGCAAAATTGCAACTCATTGTTTCCACTCTGTTTTGCTCTCTTTTGCACTCTCACACACATCCACACCGAGCTTAGCACACATATTTATAGGTACCAGGCAACCACCTACTCTGTAGGCCAGTTGTGTGCACAATAAAACTTGCCACCAATTCTGTAAAACACATTCCTGTTGAGAGCAGTTAACCTGCTCTGTAAATCGGCTATCAGCTCTAAAAGTCAATTTCATTTTCTGAAAAGCTATTTGCGCAGACTTTGCAGGTGACCAGCTTTTTCAGTTAGTGTCCCCAAGCATTGATCAAAGTCCTCAGCCTTTGGCTAGTGTCCTCGGTCATTACCTCATGTCCTCGGCCGTCACTTAATATCCTTGGTCAAGAGCTGATGTCATCGGCCATCACTTAGAGTCTTCATCCTTCAATTAGAGTCTTCGGCCGTTAGTCAATATCCTCGGCTTTCAGGCAAAATCCTCGGCCCTTAATTACAGACTTCAGCTGTCAGTTAGAGTCTTCGGCTGTTATTCAGAGTTCTCAGCCTTTATACCTCTTCAGCCAAGTGTAACCACTCTGGCCTTTATTCTACTTTGGCCACATCGCCGCGCGCGCAACGCTTCCCATACGGGAGTGGCCCAAAATCCCAACACTTTGAAGAATTATTTTAAGTAGGGAAAGTGATTACAAGCAGATAGAGGACTAATGTTATGTATATCTAGATTTCTGTTGTACCCTAAACATAGTTTGAAAGTTTAGTCTCTATAATTATTCAAAATAATTCTCCTAAAATCCACGAAAGGCATGCACAAACATAACATGTCTGCACAAACGAAAGGTGGAGTACTTGTCAATGAATGAATTCAACGTTCACGTTATCAAAAGCCAAGTCTGTGAACCTCCTTCAGTGGGTACTTAAAAAGTGCTGCGTTTGCACTTGCATCTCCAAACACGTGGAATGATGAATAGTTTCCCAGCAAGATTATTCAGATGGAAAGACCTTCATGACAAACATATCTTTGGCCTGTTTCTAATAGTTTAAGTAAGACTTGCACTAATAAACATGAAGTAGCCATTTTCTTCTCCTGTCCTGCATCACAATCCGTATATCCTCTCTCTATTTTACAATTCAAAATTACGAATTTTCTTGTCTTATAAGGTCATCAGTAACTTTGTATTCTCATGATATTATAACCTAGACTATATAACATGGGCATAATGTTTATGCTGCATCTTAACTTCTTAAGGTTTCTGCTTGGATGCTGACCCATAAGCTTCAAATTTCAATTAAAAAGAGGGATAGCTTTGTATGGATACACGGTGCCAGCTCCTCTCAAATTCTTCTGTCCATTGGAATATGATGGCTATGATTTAAACATTTTCTAAAAAAGTTAAAAAATCTATCAAGATCAACTACTTTAAAATGATTAAATCTCATCTGTGTAGGAGAAGTAGGAGCTGCTTCTCCATGAGTGATGCAGCCCCCTGACCACCTCCTCCACCCAGAGGTATGGTTTAGTACGTCCGGCTGTTATAGAGCCATGGAACACTATAATGCCTTCTTGTTCTGATACCACATTGGTTTTCATTTTCGTTTTCATCTGTGCTTTCTATCATGGATAATTTTCTTCCTGCAATTATTGCTGATTATTGCATTGCTATTCCTCAGTATAAATACCGTCTACTACATGGCACCTTTTGCAACCATGATTTTGTCCATCCCTGCCATGCTACTTGAAGGTTCTGGTGTGATTGCATGGCTTCAGACACATCCATCCGTCTTCTCATCTCTCATCGTTGTCCTTTGCTCTGGCTTGCTGGCTTTTTGCCTTAATTTCTCCATCTTTTATGTCATTCACTCGACCACTGCAGTCACATTTAACGTCGCTGGAAATCTCAAGGTGAGACCAAGAATTATAATTGCCTCCTCTTCTGCTCAGATGTGCTTGCTTTACTCCATTTTCTCACTTCCACTTAGTGAGATTATACTTGCTTTTCATTATTTGGCTTGCATTTTGATCGCATGACTTATTTTTTCGTGCCTTAAATTGTTCCCCTTGATAAATAATTCTTCCTTTATACCGTCTTTGGTATAAATGATTGTTAAGGAAAATGCCTTTCCTTGTAATTAATGATGTTCATCTTGTTGTATACTTCAAAAATGTATGTGAATTATCAGCCAATTTCTAGGTTATTGAAATTCAAATTTACCTCTATAATTATTGGCTAAAAAAAGGCTCATCTTGCATGAGTTAACTCGTACCAAGATAGGCATTTATTTTTCCTAGGTGAATTGAATATTTCTTTGTAGCTTGACACACATGAATAGGAGTCATGGCACAATAGATGAGTTGCCACCATACGGCCTAGTGATTAAGAGTTTGAGTTGTGAAACTTGCCTCTTGCATATAATGTAAAATAAGACCACGCATAATACATCCAAAGTAGTGCTCGTATGTAGTTGTGATAATTTTGCTCAATTAGTCCTACTGAACTTGTGAGGGACTCACTGACATGAAAGTTGCTTAGTTATGCTGACAATGTGTCTTATTGAACTTATGAGAAGAAGTGAGAAGAGGTTGACAAAAAATTCTGAAGAGATGAAGAAGTTGGCAGGTGTTACCGAGAACATCTTTCAACTCAGTAAAACCTGTTGTGGTTTGTCTCTTCTCAGATCGTCCTATTTGTCTGGTATTTCTTTGGGATAAAGAATATACAGAGTATTTAGAGATTCTTTGGATTTGGGAATCTGATACATGATTTTCCCTTGACCTTCTCCACGATAACAATCCCCGTAAGAGTAACGAAACATGGAGATTTTCCCCCATTGGCCTCATATTCCGCCTTAAGACAATGAAATTTATTTTCATTTCTCATTGATTTGGCGCTCATTTAACTTAGAAAATTATGCAGCGATTGCATGCAAAAGTAGCCAAACCCACAGATGGCATAAATGCTATTGTTGCTTTAGATTTACCCACCACGTTGGCATATCTCTGTGCGTGGCTTACAAAAAAAGGATTATGTTACTCTGTTAAATAATTCCAACAAAATCTAATTCTTTTAGCTGTTAACATGTTAGAAGATTTGGCAAAACCTGATGATCAGTTTGCCAACCGTGCTAAAATGGCTTGGTTTTCATGTCGCCTCTCCAGGTCGCTGTTGCCGTAATGGTTTCATGGCTAATATTCAGGAACCCAATTTCAGCTTTAAATGCTGTCGGATGTGCCGTGACACTGGTGGGATGTACATTCTATGGATATGTGAGACATGTGCTCTCTCAGCAACCACCGGGAACGCCTCGGACACCCAGGACTCCTCGCAATCTGATAGAAGTGCTCCCCCTTGTAAATGGTAAAGTAGACGACGATAAGGTCTGAATATATTTGCTCCTTGCAGGCGTGCCTTGTGGCTGGGGCTTTTCACTGAAGGTTCTATAGCAGACGACAGAAAAATTTATAGGAAGCGTTGCCTTGCTTTCTTACTAAGCAGACATCATTAGATTCTTAACAAATGCTTCTCTTTTTCCTTCCCCTCTACATATACAAAAGAAAATTTCAGGTTAGTGGGCATTCACACAGAGAATAAATAAGATGGCATTCAAATAGTTATCTTTCACTGTGATATTTTTATATTGGTTAGTTATGCCCACTTTTAAATAGTTATCTTTCACTGTGATATTTTTTATAACTATTTTGACTGACTAATAATCAGCCAATGCCCATGTTAACTTCTCTGGTAATGTCTAGACCGAGGTTTCTTAATTTATTAGCCTTTTCTTAACTTCTTCAAGGTGTGGCCCAGATCTTGTAGGTTCATTGAAAGAAAGTATTACCATTTTGGAGAGTCACCAATCCATTGAAGGACTTTCATAGTTTTATTTGATGATACATTCATAAAATCTTTTGAAAGTATCTTACTAACATGTTAAACACAACGTTTGGCCAGCAATCCTACAAAATTATGATACGTGTCTTGTACGTAAAATTCAGATGTTATTTTTTGTTAAAACCTCTAGCCCGAGAGTGAAGATCCTAAAAGTCTGAAATGAGTCCGAATCTATAGTTTGAAGGGCTAATCCAAAGGAAAAAGTTTTTATAGGAGTTGTGTGTCAAGTAGAGTCAGCTAGAGGTCTAGTGTATCTCTTATCTATTATACAGTAAGTTAATTTTTTTAATAATTTTTATCTTTTATAGAAGTCTAAAGAGTTCTTATTTTAAGCTATTTGATTTCTAAAGTTTTCATTCATTAAGAGTTCTTATTTTAAACTATTTGATTTCTAAAGTTTTTATTCATTAAAAAATTCTATCATTTATATTTTTTTACAAACTTTTAATTATTTTATTATATCTAACGGCTTTCACGATTGCAAACAAATGTTCCATCAACTATGAATCTTAATCTGTTGCGGGAAGTATGAGACTTGGCTTACCTCGTATCCTATTTTTTGCATACTAAAATTCCACGGGTTCAATAACAAATCGTGAGTTTAGAATTGAATGTTAGAGTTTAAATTGTCAAAGAGGTGAAGATTAACATTGCTAGAGGATCATGTATTGTTAGAAGGTAAATTATCAATGAATTATATCGCTAGAGTCTAATCCACTAGAGATATAAGACGGACCATCAAAAAGCAATGCCATTATGTCAAAAGACCATATAGTTAGAAGACAAAGTTGCTATGTTATTAAATACTGATTTGTCAATCTAAAAGCATGCTTAAAGTTTCAATTCGCTAACCAAGGTCAAAGGGTCTATATTAGCTGGCATATCACGTCAGTATCAATAAAAATACGTCTACTAAAAAGTTATTATTGTGAAAAACAGTTCATAAATGATCTGCTATGATCATAAAAAATGACAATTTAGACTTTAAGAAAAAAAATGAGAGGTTTTACATCAAGCAATGTGTTGCATAAAGCGACATTCTGATGATCAATAAAATCGTTCCTACAACCCCTAGTTTCTTGCGGATTTGCCAATGTGGAAGCTCAAAATCAAGCTCACCACAACATGATTGATCAATATATGAACCATACATTTTATCAATTAAAGAAACTGTATTTATATTTTATAATCGCGATGTGAATAGTTACTAAGACGAACTGTTTAGTTAGACATTTTCAATGTATGTGTAATATATCTATAAATATAACGACACTTTATATTAAATTTTTGATTTTGATGAGAATTTTTTAAAATTGTTTAAACATAAGTTTCACAATTTTTAAATTTATGAATTCTAAAGTTTAGATTGATCTAATTTATCTGTGAACTTTTTTTCCAAACAAAAACATTTTAAGGTGCAAAGTTTGTTATATAAAAATTATTATATCCCCTTTGCAGTCATTTTCATTGCTTTTTAATTTGGCTAGTATGATATTAACTAACCAACCTCAATAGGTATGTTCTTTTTTAATCTCGTAAATATATGAAGGTTTAGTATAATTTTTTCAATAAGTCGGGTATGATATCTATAGGAAGTTAATTTTTTATATAAAACTAAATCGTAAGTATTTTATATTTAAAAAATATCAATAAAAAAACTAAAATATTAAGTTGGTGATAATTGACGCATATATAACAGTTATGGTATGGCCATAAAATTAACCAAAAGATACAAAATATTAAATAAAAAATTTTAAATTGTAAAAATTTAAAATGTCTATGGTAATTATACCGTCTGATAATAATAAAAATATAAATATAAAAAATTAAAACTAAAAAGAGGTCGTGGCTCAACTAACTAAGGTTCAAAAAATCAAACAAAAGGATAGTAAAAAAAAGTACAAAAACTAAATAATATAAATATAAAATTATAAGAACGATAATAATTTAAAATTTTAATATATAAAAATAAAAATATAGTAAATAAAATATAAAAAATTAAACAACATAAATATAAAATTATTAAAAAATTTTGATGATTAGTCGTAACATATTAATTTTCACAATATAATATAATATAAAATTATAAAGTTTTAATATTAATCCGAAACTAAAATAACTAAAGAGAATTATAAGTGAATAATATGAAACTGACAGAGCCAAACTAATTTAAAAATAAATTTCTTATTAAGCTTAGATTTGAATGCGCAAACTGATAAATTTTGTTTTTTGACAAAAATCTATTACACTAAAATATGAAGTTTTGAAACAAAAATTAACATTCTAAATTTTTATTTAAATAAGGACTGCCATAACGTCGTATGGGTGTCGCAGTAGCTCTGGCACCATATGGGCCATTAAATTTTAAAATTAACGGCCCATATTTTTTATATAAAAAAATATTTTTTTTAATTTAAATTTTTATTTTTTATATAAAAATATATGGCCATTAATTTTAAAATTTAATGACCCGTATAACGTCTTAAGGCACTACAGCTTCTATACGGCATTGCAGCGACCCATTTTCATTTTTATCAGACTTTCTCCCTCTGTTTTTCTCTCCCCACTCTGCTTCATCTACTCACTTTGATTTTTTTCTCTGCTTTTGTCTTCTGCCGCCCTGCTGCGCGCATGGCTCTCTTTGTTGCGAGCCCCCCCTCTCTCTCTCTCTCTCTTCTTTCTCTTTCTTTCTTCTCTTCCTTTCTCCTCCGCTCCTCTGCCTTTCAGCAGACTCACCCCCTCTCTACTTGAGGCTTCACTCTCCTCTGTATAGAGGAGAGTGAGTAGTCTCCGTCATATTTTCTCTCTCTTTTTTTTTTTGGCTTTTCTTTTCTTCTTTATATATATATATTTTTTAACTCTTCAAAAAAGATTTAACTCTACTCTTTTTTTTATATATTTCTTTAATTATATATATATATATATATATAAAGAAGAAAAAAAAAAGCCAAAAAAAAAGAGAGAAAAAATATGACGGAGACTACTCACTCTCCTTTTTAAATATATATATTTTAACTCTTCAAAAAAGATTTAACTCTATTTTTTTTTTATATTTCTCTAATTGGCTGAGTAAATTGACATAATGAAGACCCTACAAACTATTTGCTTATTTTCATTCTAACTTTTTTTATTAAAAAATAAAAATATATATAATTAGAATATATAATTTAGTTACATAATTTAAATAAAAATTATAAAAAAATAATAAATTGGTGGGATAAAAATATAAAAAACAAATATTTACCATAAACTTAAATGAATCAGTAAATTTTTTTATACATATGACCTCTCTATTTGTATTTGTGGTATATAAAATTTGAATCTTTTAAGCCAAAAACCCATTAAAAAATCTCTCAAACATACATATTTTCACAATACCTACCAAATTTATCACATAAACTCAACATAACTTACATAAATTTAACTTGATCGGTTTTTTTTTCTTTCTAATTCCACTACAACTTATTTAAAATTAGACTGAATAATATATTTAGAGTGGGGCAATTTGTTGGGATTCAATCAAAACAAGCATAATAGGTGCAGTGAAACAAATGCGCATATGTGGGTTAAATGTCAATCAATAAATATTTAAGTACAACGAACACAGCGTTGCACATAATTTTTAATGTGAAAAAAATTTTTAAATAAAAAACTTACAAAATAAATTTTAAAAAAATTTACTATAAAAATAACCCATCTAAAATATTTTTACTACAATTTGAATGAATGACTGGTTAAACATGTCACGTCATCATTTCAAAATAAATTTTATAAATTTCTTAATCTGTAATTAATTTAAATAAAAAAAAAGATCTTTAAGATTCAAAAATTAAGTTATTTATTCCACCGACTTAAACTCGAGACA
>JAOVVI020010602.1:0-10248 GCA_028571085.2 Nepenthes alata
TTTGGGACATCCAAGAAGACAAGGACGATCGAGAAAGGTGTTGCGCCGGCTCAATCAATGGCTGATTCCAGGACTTCGGTCGCACCCTGCTCATCCTGTGGAAAGGCACATCCGGGGCAAGCGTGTCGCCGGGCAACGGGAGCTTGTTTCAAATGCGGAAAACACAATCACTTGAACAAAGATTGTCCGAAACTAGAAGAGAAAAAGCCTATTGTTTCGGCTAAGGCCTTCGTAGTGGCTATTCAGGAGTCGGAGATATCGCCAAATATTGTGGAAGGTAATCTTCTTGTTTGTGGCGTTCCTGCATCTATCTTGTTTGACTCCGGCTCTACCCACTATTTTGTTTCTCTGCGGTTTGTATGTCATATTATCACTACTCCTTACATATTAAATTATGAATTGTCAGTATGCACCCCTACTGGATTTCCCATAATCATTGATGTTATATATCCTGTGTGCATGGTATAATTAGATGGGAAACCTTTGATGGTGGATTTGGTGTTACTAAACATGGAAGGCTTTGAGGTGATCCTAGGGATGGATTGGCTGGGTGGTTGGGAACTATGCCACCATTGATTGCCTTAGGAAGAAGGTTTATTTTAATATCCATGGGAGAAAAATCTTTTTCTTCTAAGGCATCAAGAGAAAGGAGATACCAGCAATGATCTTGGCTTTACATGCTAAATATCTAGTAAAAAGTGGATGTAATGCTTACTTGGCTTATGCTTGCACCACTGAGAGTCATGAGGTGCCAGCTAAGGACATCCATGTCGTCCATGATTTTGAGGATGTATTTCCTGTGGAGTTGCCTGGATTACCCCATCATCGGGAGATTGAGTTTAAAATTTCTATCGTTCCTGGTGCCGGCCCAGTTTCTAAGGCCCCCTATAGAATGGCTCCGGCTGAATTAAAGAAAGTAAGGTTGCAATTGCATGAGCTGTTAGATAAAGGATTTATTAGGCCAAGTGTGTCTCCTTGGGGAGCACCAGTTCTATTTGTGAGAAAGAAAGATAGGTCATTGCGGCTATGTGTTGAATATCGTGAGTTAAACAAAGTCACGATCAAGAACAAATATTCTCTGCCGCATATTGATGATTTGTTTGATCAATTATAAGGATCCCGGGTATTCTCGAAGATCAATTTGAGGTATGGGTATCATCAATTAAGGATTAAGCCAGAAGATGTGGCCAAAACTGCCTTCCGAACAAGGTACTACGAGTTCCTTGTTATGCCCTTTGGACTCACAAATGCCCCTATTGCCTTTATGGATCAAATGAATAGAATATTCAGGCAGTATCTGGATAAATTTATGGTTTTTTTTATTGATAATATTCTAATCTATTCTAAGGACTATGAGGAGCACGAGACCCATTTGAGGATAGTACTCCACGTGCTGCGTAAGAAGGAGTTATATGCTAAGTTGGGAAAATGTGAATTCTGGCTAGAAAAAGTGATGTTCTTAGGTCATGTGATTTTGGAGGTGAAATCTCTGTGGATCCAAATAAAATAGAAGTTGTTACTAACTGGAGTGAGCCAACTTTTGTAACGGAGACTAGAAGCTTTCTAGGCATGGCAGGTTACTACCGACGATTTGTGAAAATTTTTTCGCAAATCGCTATGCCCTTGACGTGATTATTGAAAAAGGAAGTCAATTTTGAATGGACCAAGGAGTGTAATCAGAGTTTTTAGGAGCTGAAGGATCGCCTGACTACTGCTCTCGTATTGGTGATTCTAGAAGGATCAGGCGGATATGAGGTGTATTATGATGCCTCCAAGGCAGGTTTGGGTTGTGTACTAATGTAACATGGTAGAGTTGTGGCTTATGGATCTAGGCAACTGAAAATGTATGAGAAGAACTATTCTACTCATGACCTCGAGCTTGCTGATGTTGTCTTTACTTTAAAAATTTGGAGACATTATCTATATGGTGAGAGGTTCCTTTGTATTCGGATCACAAAAGTTTGAAGTATCTATTTTCGCAAAAAAAACTTAACATGATGCAAAGGAGATGGTTTGACTTATTAAAAGATTATGACTATGAAATACAATATAAACTAGGGAAAGCCAACGTAGTTGCGGATGCATTGAGTCGTTGATCGGGTTACGTGGCACACTTGCAGGTACAGTAGATGGAGATGTTGGATTACCTAAAGCAATGTGATATCTAATGTTATGCTAGAGGTAATAGGATACTCATGTCTTATCTTCAAATCCAACCGGAGATCGTTAATGAAATCAAGAAGAAGCAAGTCGATGATCCGTTCATTGTAGAAATTGCAAGTGACTTGAGTAAAGAATCCCGAGTCAAATTCAACATCCGAACAGACAGAGTGTTGAGGTTTAGGGATTGATTATGTGTGCTAGATAATAAGAAGTTGAATGCGAAGATTCTAACGGAAGCCCATCGATCTTGATACACCATTCACCATGGAACAAATAAAATATATTAGGATCTGAAGAAAACTTTCTAGTGAAGAAATATGAAGAGAGAGATTATGGCTTATGTGGAGAGATGCCTGGTATGTCAGCAACTGAAGGATGATAGGAGAAAGCCTTCTGGATTGTTATAGCCAATGCCAACTTTGAGCTGAAAATGGGAAGACATTGTCATGGATTTTGTATCAGGTTTACCAAGGACTCCTAGGAATCATCACGCCGTCTAGGTTATAGTTGATCGGCTGACAAAGTCAGCCCACTTCTTAGCAATCAGAATGACATATTCACGTGATAGATTGGCTTAGCTGTATGTGAATGAGATCGTGAGACTACATGGAATTTCTGGCTCCATTGTATCTGATAGAGACCCTCGTTTTGTCTCAAGGTTTTGGAAGAGTTTGCATAAGGAAATGGGAACTGAATTAAAATTAAGTACTGCTTACCACCTTCAAACAGATGGCCAGACTGAGCGTACTATCCAGATTCTTGAGGATATGTTGAGGGCTTCTGTATTAAAAATGAAGAAAACTTGGAATACCTACTTAGCACTGACAGAGTTTACTTATAATAACAGTTATCAGGCTAGTATCAGTATGGCACCTTTTGAGGCTCTATATGAAAGAAAGTGCAGGTCACCAATTCATTGGGAGGAGACCAGAGATAAAAGGATTTTCGATCCCAAAATCGTAAAAGAAACGGCTGAGAAGATCAAACTGATCCATGAAAACTTGAAGGTTGCTTAGAGCAGACAGAAGAGTTATGCGGATAAAAGGAGGAAAGAATTAAGCTTTGAGACAGGAAATTTTATCTTCCTAAAGGTCTCACCATCCAAGGGAACGTCACGGTTTGGAGTAAAAGAAAAACTGAAGCCACGATTTGTGGGCCCTTTTAAGATTCTAGAAAAGATTAGAGAAGTGGCATACAGACTAGCACTACCACAAAGTTTGACGGAAGTGTATGACGTGTTCCATATATCCATGCTTCGGAAGTATGTTTATGACCCTACTCACGTGATTGAACTTGAGCCTTTGGAAATCAACAAAGATCTATTATATGTTGAAAAGCCACTATAAATTCTTGACCGGAAGGAGCAAAGGCTGCGTACGAAGACAGTTCCTCTAGTAAATGTGCTATGGAGGAATCACTCATCGGAAGAAGCTACCTGGGAACGAGAAGAGGAAATCTGAAGCATGCATCCTCACTTTTTTGACTAAGGTATGTAACCCCATCCCAACTTCAAAAGAAAACTTAAAATAGGATACAGTATTAGAACTCCAGAAAGCCAGAGTGGCTTAAGGTCAGACTACTTGAAGTCCGGAATAGAATGTTAACCGACTTTAGAAAAGTTGACCGGCTGAAAGTAAGAGTTGACCGAAATTTGTAATGTTGATCAGATATTGACCAAAGAGTTGGCCGGCCTCGAGAAAGGTTGATCGGTCTTGAATAAAAATAATGGCCAACCCTGAGCACTGACCAAAGAATTGACTGGAGTAAATTAAGGGCAACTAAAGATAAGGTCCACCATTACTAATTAGTTAGAACCTAACTAAATCATAACTAAATGGAGTAGGTGAACCACCTCGTTGGCCGTCCGAGAAGAAGTACGAGGTAGGTGACTTACCCCCAACTGTTCCACCTAACCCCTCATCTATATATACTAAGCTTCTATCAAGGAAGCTGGCATGAGCAACCGGCGAGAAGAACAGTAAAGAGGAAAAGGCTTCCCGTCTGTAAAGGTGAACGAATAACGGTCAGGCAAGTTTACTTTGGACGTTACTCTTTCTATTTTTAAGGATATTGTAAATGTACCCCCCTATTTTAAGTTCATACTTTGTTTTAACTTCAGATTATTGCAATTGTACTGGACAATCACCCTTTTTAAGTTAGCCTTCTCAAATTTTAAGGAAAGTGCCAGTTTTTCATTTCGATTTAGATTAAATGCATGTCGTTCTAATTTTCGCTTGATAAAATGTATTTTGGTTTGAATTCATGTATTCTGCCTTCTGCCTTCTGCCTTCAGCTAAAGGTAAGTTAAAACTGGAATACCTAAAAATAAAAAAGTAGACCGGCACTTGTATTAAGTTTGAAACCAGCCTTGGAGTTAGTATCGATACCGGCCTTGTATTTTGAAATCAGCATTTGTATTGAGTTTAAAATCGGCCTTGTATCTAGTATCAAAATCGGCCCTATATTTTGAAATTGGCCTTTTATTCAGTATTGAAACTGGCATATATACGGCATTTTGAAACAGGCATTCGTAGTATGATTTTGAAATTAGCCTGGTATCGCATTTTGAAATCGATATTTGTTATATAATTTGAAACCGGTATTTGTTCTATAATTTGAAACCGGCCTTTAAGAAAAAGAACTTCTGCCTCTTTAAGAAAAAATAATTTCGGCCTCTTTAAGAAAAAGAACTCCGGCTTCTTTAAGAAGAAGAACTTCGACCTTTTTAAGAAAAAGAACTCCGACCCTAAAGAAAAAAAATTCCGGCCTCTCTAAGAAAAAGAACTCCGGCCTCCTTAAGAAAATAACTCCGCCCTTTTTAAGAAAAAGAACTCCTACCTATTTAAGAAAAAGAACTCAGACTTTTAAGAAAAAGACCTCCGATTTTTGTTAAAAAGACCTCAAGCTTTGTATTAAAAGTAAAACCGGCTTATTATGTGGTATGACCGTCCGAAATGAACAAAGGAAAAGTGAATCGGTTTTGTGATAAGATAAGTAAGTTCAGACCTTAACCTTTGGGAGTCAAGGTACTTTGGCAACGCCTTAGGACCTTCTGGTGATAATCAAGGATAACATATGTGAAAGCCGTTCTCGCGGCTTTGTACAAGAAGGTAGTGAAAGCTGTCCTCGAGGCTTTGTACAAGGAGGAAATGAGAGCCGTCCTCGGGGCTTTGTACAATGAGGTATTGTCGTGATTGTGATGAGATGTGCACAATCTGTCCTCGATTAAAGCCCCCTTAAGTTAAGTAATAAGTAAAAGAATCTATATTGTGACCGGCCCTATTTTACGTTCAAATAATATCTGTTCTAACTTTCTGATTTGTCTTTGTCCGATCGTTATCTTATGATACTTATGCTACATGATTTTTGGTCTAAGTGTTTTTGCATGATTCTGGTTAATGATATTCCGTATATGTATTTATAACTATTGACAGCACGAACGTTTTGTGAAAAAATCTGCATGTACCTTGTTGAGCTCCGGCTCACTATTTTCTATTTTTCCCCTTTCAGATGAAAGTTTAGAACTCGTGCCTGACGAGACGGAGTGATTATAACCTACCTGAAGGGTTGTAAGAATTAAGAAGCACCTTTTGGACGATCGCCACGGAGAAGCAACTAGTGTAATGATTTGTTAGACTCTTAACTTTGTGATTAAACGTTCATGGCTATTTTGTATTCGGAAATGGATTTTTTTGGAATGAATGTAAATACTTCTATTGGGTAATAGTTGACTTCTATTTTGTGTATGAGTCCTAGACGATATCTATGATCCTGTGGTTTTTGATGGCACGACCGGCCCAGACCTGGCCACCGAACTTGGTGTCAGTTCCGGGAGATCAATGGCGGATTGCAAAAAAAAATTGATTCCGTCACAATTAGTATTAGAGAATTGAGATGCCTTTGGAATTGATCAACTGAAAAGCGAAAGCATAGGTTTGAATCTTCACCGAATCTCTGAAGGAAATAGGCCAAGGATAACTTAGGAAATTAGAATCCTTAGGAAGAACCTTGCTTCTAGACTAAGTATAATTTTGTTGGGATTGAGGGATAGTTCCTTTTGTTGAGATTATAATATGATGCCTGTCTTAATTTTAGTGATGGCTAGTGGAGGAGGAAGAAGAAATGGCCGTAATACGCGCTATGAACGGGAGGCCGCTTGCTGGAAAGGATGACCACTGTGGTGGAATCCGTTGAGCATAGGCACGTGGCTCCAGTTCCCGCAACTAAGCCAGCTCCAGCCATCCTAGCTCCAATCACGTATGATAGGTTCATGGCGGAGTGGGCGCCAAACTTCCTGAGAAAACCCGATCCGACAGAGGTTGAAAGATGGCTTAAGAGGATAAAAAAGATTTTTGCAATGGTTGGATGTCCAGACCAGAAAAAGGTCACATTTGCCGTGTATAAGTTACAAGGTGAGGCAGATAGCTGGTGGAACATGAGGAAGAGGACATTAGGAATGCCCGACGAGATGATCACCTGGGATACGTTCAATGAAGCTTTTCTGGAGAAATACTTTTCATCCAGTCTCCGGGACCAAAAGGAGATAGATTTTATGAGACTAAGGTAAGGAAACATGACAGTGACAGAGTATGATGCTAAGTTCACTGAGCTGTCCCAGTTCTCACCTTTCTATGTGGATGATGAATTAAGGAAGGCGAAGAAGTTTTAGCAAGGATTGCGAGATGATATTCAAAAACAGCTTATCATATTAAAGCTTCAGACGTATGCTGAGATATTGGATCGAGCGGTCCTTTACGAATAAGGGGTGGAGACAGAAAAATTCTACGCAAAGAGGGCCGCTAGCCGGGCAGGTGTTGGTGGCAGATCTGCTGGGGGAACTTTTGGGACATCCAAGAAGACAAGGACGATCGGAAAAGGTGTTGCGCCGGTTCATTCAATGGCTGATTCTAGGACTTTGGTCTCACCCTACTCATCCTGTGGAAAGGCACATCCGGGGCAAGCATGCCGCCGGACAACGAGAGCTTGTTTCAAATGCGGGCAACACGGCCACTTGATCAGAGATTTTCCAAAACTAGAAGAGAAAAAGCCTACCGTTTCAGCTAAGACCTTCGCAGTGGCTATTCAGGAGTCGAAGATATCGCCCAATGTTGTGGAAGGTACTCTTCCTGTTTGTGGCATTCCTGCATCTATCTTGTTTGACTCTGGGTCTACCCACTCTTTTATTTCTCTACGGTTTGCATGTAATATTATCACTGCTCCTTGCATATTGAATTATGAATTGTCGGTATGCACCCCTACTGGATTTTTTCATAGTCACTGATGTTATATATTCTGAGTGCGTGGTACAAGTAGATGGGAAACCTTTGATGGTGGATTTGGTGTTACTAAACATGGGAGGCTTTGATGTGATCCTAGGGATGGATTGGCTAGCTGGGAACTATGCCACCATTGATTGCCTTAGGAAGAAGATTTATTTTAATATCCCTGGGAGGGAATCCCTTTTCTTCCAAGGCATCAATAAAAAGGAGATACTAGTAATGACCTCGGCTTTACATGCTAAACATCTAGTAAAAAGCGGATGTAAGGCTTACTTGGCTTATGCCTGCACCACTGGGAGTCATGAGGTGCCAGCTAAGGACATCAACGTCGTCCATGATTTTGAGAATGTATTTCCTGAGGAGTTGTCTGTATGACCCCTTCATCAGGAGATTGAGTTTAAAATTTCTATCATTTTCGGTGTCGGCCCAGTTTCTAATGCCCCCTACAGAATGGTTCCGGCTAAATTTAAGGAACTAAGGTTGCAATTATAGGAGCTGTTGGATAAGGGCTTTATTAGGCCAAGTGTGTCTCCTTGGGGAGCACCAGTTCTATTTGTAAGAAAGAAAGATGGGTCATTGCGGCTATGTGTTGACTATCGTGAGTTAAACAAAGTCACGATCAAGAACAAATATCCTCTGCCGCGTATTGATGATTTCTTTGATCAATTGCAAGGATCCCGGGTATTCTCAAAGATTAATTTGAGGACTGAGTATCATCAATTGAGGATTAAACCAGAAGATGTGGCCAAAACTACCTTCCGAACAAGATACAGCCACTACGAGTTCCTTGTTATGCCCTTTGGACTTACAAATGCCCTTGCTGTCTTTATGGACCTAATGAATAGCGTATTTAGGCAGTATCTGGATAAATTTGTGGTGGTTTTATTGATGATATTCTAATCTATTCTAAGGACTATGAGGACCACGAGACCCTTTTGAGAATAGTACTCCAGGTGCTGCGTGAGAAGAAGTTATATGCTAAGTTGGGAAAATGTGAGTTTTGGCTAGAAAAAGTGATGTTCTTGGGTCATGTGATTTCTGGTGGTGGTATCTCTGTTGATCTAAAGAAAATAGAAGCTGTTACTAATTGGAGTAAGCCAACTTCTGTAACTGAGATTAGAAGCTTTCTAGGCATGGCAGGTTACTACCGGCGGTTTGTGAAAAACTTTTCACAAATCGCCATGCCCCTTACGCGATTGTTGAAAAAGGAAGTCAATTTTGAATGGATTGAGGAGTGTGATCAGAGTTTTCAGGAACTGAACGATCGCCTGACTACTGCTCCAGTATTAGTGATTCCAGGAGGATATGAGGTGTATTGTGACGCCTCCAAAGCAGGCTTGGGATGTGTACTAATGCAGCACGGTAGAGTTGTGGCTTATGAATCTAGGCAACTGAAGGTGCATGAGAAAAATTATTCTACTCATGTCCTCGAGCTTGCCACTGTTGTCTTTGCTTCAAAAATTTGGAGACATTATCTGTATGGTGAAAGGTTTATTGTGTATTCGGATTACAAAAGTTTGAAGTATCTGTTCTCGCAAAAGGAACTTAATATAAGACAAAGAAGATGGCTTGATTTCTTGCAAGATTATGACCGTGAAATACAGTATAAGCCAGAAAAGGCTAACGTTGTTGCGGACACATTGAGTCGTCGATCAGATTATGTGGCACATTTGCATGTCAAGCAGATGGAGATGTTGGATTACCTGAAGTAATGTGATATCTAACGTTATGCTAGGAGTAATAGAATACTCATGTCGTACCTTCAGATCCAACCGAAAGTAGTTAGTGAAATTGAAGAGAAACAGGTGGACGATTTGTTCCTTATGGATATTGTTAGTTATCTGAGTAAGGAGTCCCGAGCTGATTTTAATGTCCGGACTGATGGTGTGTTGATGTTTAGGGACCGATTATGTATACCGGATGATAGAGGGTTGAAGGAAAAGATTTTGAAGGAGGCTCACCGGTCCCAGTATACGATCCACCCGGGGACGAATAAAATGTATCAGGATCTAAAGAAAACCTTATGGTAGAGGAATATGAAGAGAAAGATCATGACCTATGTGGAGAGATGCCTGGTATGTCAGTAATTGAAGGCTGAGAGGAGGAAGCCTTCTGGATTGTTACAACCGATACCAACTCCGAGCTGAAAATGGGAGGACATTGTCATGGATTTTGTATTAGGTTTACCAAGGACTCCTAGGAATAATGACGTCGTTTAGGTTATAATTGACCGGCTGACAAAGTCAGCCTACTTCTTAGTAATTAGAACGACGTATTCACGTGATAGATTGGCTCAATTGTATGTGAACGAAATCGTGAGACTACATGAAATTTTTGCCTTCATTGTATCTGTTAGAGACCCTCGTTTTGTCTCAAGGTTTTGGAAGAGTTTGCATAAGAAAATGGGGATTGAATCGAAATTCAGTACTGCTTACCACCCTCAAACAGATGGCCAGTCTGAGCGTACTATCCAGATTTTTGAGGATATGTTGAGGGCTTGTGTGTTGGGAATGAAAGGAACTTCGGATACCTACCTAGTACTGGTAGAGTTTGCTTATAATAAGAGTTATCAGGCTAGTATCGGCATGGCACCTTTCGAGGCTTTATATGGAAGGAAATACAAGTTGCCAATTCATTGGAAGGAGACCGGAGATAAAATAATTTTAGGTCCCGAAATCATAAAAGAAACGGTTGAGAAAATCGAACTGATCCATGGAAACTTGAAGGTTGCTCAGAGCAGACAGAAAAGTTATGTGGGTAGAAGGAGAAAGGAATTAAGTTTTGAGGTAGGAGATTTCGTCTTTCT
>JAOVVI020010603.1:0-13011 GCA_028571085.2 Nepenthes alata
AGTACATTACAATTTTACTAAACATTAAACTCATCCAATTTCAAGAAACTTACATTCTAAGAATTCGTTCATAAAATTGACCTAATTCAGGTAGATTCAAAATGTAACAAACGATGCACCCATTATGTCCTGACTGAAAAGTTATTTCTCCTTCCTCTTCTTTCTCCCCCCCTTTTAGATATAATGAAATTAGGTTTTAAGAGTTAGAATCCATTTGATTTGATACTTTATCCATTAATTTATTACTTCAGGCCTGCGATTGACTAAATATTCATACAAGTGTTAGAAACGTTTATCAATAACCACATCCACAATTGTAAATCAATGTTTGCAGTACACTTGATAATTAGGATGGGGATTGGGACAGGTTGGGCCAAAACTTATAAAGAAAAAATTTCGCCTATTATCTTAGTTTAGGTTATACTTCATTAATTATTTTTTTAAAACAATCATAAAAAAAAAAGAATTAACCGTACGTAGTCTTTTTTTTAATATTTTATAACAACAAATATATATTTTAGGAGAAAATTATTTCAAAACCCAAAACTTAAAATAAAATTCCCTAAATATACTTTTTAAAAAAATTAAATTTTGCATAAAGTAATGTTTAAAATATCATTATTACAAAAAGAACATTAAAAAATTAGATTTGACAAAAGATCGGGCAAGACGGCTGCTAATAAGCCATACGATTCGATGGCAACGTTGTAAACTTTATGTGGCCCGGTCGAAAGATAGGTGTCCTAGCCTGGATGGGGCTATGTACTAAAAGTTTTGAGCTATAAGTCCGAAGTGTTCATGTAGTTTCTTTTGGCTTCTAGCGGCCAGGAGAAAGAAACTGACTAGGGTAGTTGTGCTATTTTATGGCTAATTAAATTGCTATTTATGGCTCACCTTCTACCGCTGATAATTTAGCGCACCAGGCGGAGTCAACTACCCGAAGACATTAAGGGCACAATGCTCCTATGTCACAAATATTTAATATATATATATATATATATATATATCCTTTTAATGTTATATAAGAATTATAATATCCGATGAGGATCATAAATCAAAATTTAACTAAAGATATTTTAATGCTGGTTATTGAGTCTTCTAATTTAGATTATATGTATCATAAATTAAAATAAAATTTTAATGGTATGTAAATAATTTTTAAATATATTTTCTGATATTTAACTTATTGTCACACTTAGCAAACTAAAAATGGAGATATAGGAGAGAGAATAGGCTTATGGAGCAGAGTACTTCGTGTGTTAATATATTTTGGAAGAATGTTATCTAAAGGAGATGTTCTAAATTTTTCATGTGTAGATTGAGTTTTGTAAGATTTATATTTAAACAAATGTTTTTAGAGTCATTACCATTTAGTTACCTATATTACTGGAGCTGATCTATGTATGATAAGGGACTTTGGATTTATATAGGTCCCGAGCCTTATACTATATAGGGTGGTTTAGTATAATCCCTTAAGTCCATAACCGGAGAATAATTGTTTGCCTTTAATTATCATGAGTAATTAAGCAATTTTATTACATGTAAACCCACTTTTCATAGCTACTCTTGATTAATGTAGATTATACCACTTTCATTAACTTTGGATTCTAGAAGGACGATAGGAAAATGATGGGTTTAGTGAACCTTTCAAAATAGCTTTTCAGTTGTATAATTTTTCAAACATTTCCTTTTGATCGTGTTTGACTTGACCTATTAACTGGTACTGGTCTCTTGAGTTTGGTCAAAATCTTTTCTCGTTTCTTCGTTTCAGTCCAAGCTATTAGGGTAGTATTCTGACTAAACGAGATTTGGATAATCTATCTACATGATAGACTATTCTGACAACCCATCCACTCGTCAATGTGGGTTTTTACAGTGGCTAGCCTCAACAACAAAGTGCATTTTGACAATTACGTTAGACATTTTGGCAACTTGATAGAAAGATAGCTGGGTTGCTCTGTGACCTGTTCGGAACGATCTGTACCATTTGGTTACTCAATTATTCAACACCTTGATAACCTGATAGCTAAGCCGTGTGGCTGCTAGGTCACTCGGACACTCCACCAACATACATCTCAAGTGTTTGACACTCTAGAATCTTTTACCTCTTAAATTCGGATCTTTAGTATTTGTTACTGAACAGATTGGTATCCTAATCACAATGATATCATTTTATCACTATACTGAAATTCACTCTTGAGGTTGTGAAGATATCCATGTCTAGTTTGGCGGACAATGGAGTGGTCTGAGCTAACATCCAATGATTAAATTGTGGTAATAGATTTTAACAGTTGATCCGCAGTGACCACCCATCATAGAGACTTGTAGTTGGTCCTACGTTTCATGGTTACCTTATATTTTCATTACCTATTGAGTTTAGTTACGGTTGGGATTGCTATATATTTGCAAAACCAACAGGCATAGGAGCTTTGCTGCTAACGATGACAATATAGAAATCACCCCTTCCCCGACCATAATCTAAAATCATGACATTTTAATCATAATGAAATAATTTCACCATTATACTAAGACTTATTTTCTAAGTTGAAGAAATGAAAGATATCAATAATGCATAGTTAGGTGGAAGGAAGAGCTATTGCATTGTAACATGATGATTATAGATTTGAACGGTAAATAATATTTTATATAATATAAAATAGCACCACGTATCCAAGAGAACCAGATAATTTCAACCTCTTCCTAGGCTTTACACGTAGCAAAATTTTTACGCAACAAACTAATGGTTTGAGGGAGCATCCTTGTTGATGAAATTACGAACTTGGATTTTAACAGTCGGCCCACTGATCTAGGCTGACCACATGATAGAGACTTTTGGTAGTCAATCCTACATTTGAAAGGTTGCCTTGGATCCATTACTAACGAGTTATGCTTGGTAATAGATAGATCACCCCTTCCTCTTAATTAATGGCGTTTTACGGCGTTGGAAAGTAAAATCTTACCTGCCGCGTCCAATTTTATAGTGATAATAAGTTTGTAATAATTTCAAAAGCCAAATTCACCAAAATTTTAACAACCTATCTTATAAATAATATTAATTTTTAAATTTTTTTTGTAAGCAAATATCTATAGGTACATAAAATCCTAATATCTGTAATCCCATTTGCTCCTCCATCCTCTCTCCCAGATTCTTATGTAGATAATTTCATGGTTCTTTTATATAAATACTTTATCTCTCCTACTTACAATACATATTGAAAATCCTGTAGATGTTATCAAAATAAAGCCTATTAAAGTACTTAAAACTTATAATATAATGAAATAAAAATTAGACCTACATTAACAGGTGGAGAAATAATTAACCTCATTGGATACAATCTGGGTAGTATGTCAGGTCCCATTGTTATCAGAAGAAGACAGAAGCTACCAAAGGAAAACACCAGAACTGATACGTTCCTGAATCCAAACTTCGAATAGGTTCGGGTTAACTTGATCGTTTGAATCCGACTCCATTCACTGAGTTTGGATCCTGCACACCACTACAACAAACGAGAGGTCAGGTGCCGATGGGAGATTCTCCGATCGAAAACAGTCCGAAACATAAGTCAGCAATCGGCTTTCGAACTTTAAGAAGGTAAAGAGAATGACTGCGATGAGAAGGTAAAGAGTGTTTGTGATGGGGGTCTTGCTCTCGACGCGAGAGGCTTTTTGAGGCTCGTGAGGAGCGTTGTCTCTCGGCATTGTGTTCGCTAAAATGTAACGATAGAGAGAGGGTTAGAGTTCTGTAAGCGTGAAAGCTTTCAAAATTACGAGAATGTTGCGCGAGCTTATGAGAGTATTTTTAGTAGAAAAGATAACGTGCTCTGGAGTGAAAACTCAATGGGCTTTTATAGCTGAGATGTTGGGTGGCATTCCTTGGGCAGGAAGGCTTGATTCCCACATTCTGTTGGGATTGCTTCTTTTCTTGCACGGAATTTTAATGGCGATAACAGTTCTATTGATTGATTGCCTTCCTTCTTTGTTTCGCAACCGTTAGGGTTTGCTATAGGCAGGAAGAGAGAATCTAACACTTTCCTCATGGGACGTGCACTGAATCTACTGGTGATTATTATAGTAGAGATTGCCTTCTAGGAGAGCACAAAGTCAGGGGAGAAGATCGTTACTGGTCGTGGATAGTAGTGTGGGCCAAACTGGGCTTGGCCCACGTGAGGCTTGCTCTTAGACTGGCCTACTGTGACACTTCTGGTCAATAAAAATGTTGACCGTTTCTGGGAGCCTGTTGTCCGCCCAACTTGGCATTTCGTTCGGTCAATGGCTTGTGTTGATCGTCCAGGCGCACATATGGGCCATTGTGGATTTGGGCCATTCCTCCCTCTTGGGCCAGCCCACTATGGGCATACCCATTACTAGCCCCCCATGCTGGTAGTTTGAATTCTGACCTCCATCATGTTCATGATAGGACGTGTCTGGCTGGCGTCTGTCAAGATCTACTGGACTAGTAGCAAAAACGTTGACCAAAACTTGCACGTTCCAATCCCTGATGAGTTGCTGGAGATTTTTATGGCTCTTCAGGTTCATATCGTACAGTTCCACGCGAATGCCTTGTAGTACTTGTGCACCTTGTGCATATTTCTTTGTCAGCATTCAAAATGGCTAACGGTGGTGATGGTTAGAGTGCTCTTCAAGTTCAACGAGAGTGCAAAGTGGATCTTCCTAACTCCACGCGACGGTCTCCAAATCAGTACCGTCATATATAATTCCTTAAAG
The DNA here is from genome assembly GCA_028571085.2 of Nepenthes alata. Lineage (NCBI taxonomy): Eukaryota > Viridiplantae > Streptophyta > Magnoliopsida > Caryophyllales > Nepenthaceae > Nepenthes > Nepenthes alata. The sequence continues at coordinate 4,726 of JAOVVI020010603.1, forward strand.
CATGGAAGAACCTATTCTTTTTTATTCATGTGGGCGACTCCTAGCCGTTGGCCAGAGAGTGGAGCAAGGTGCCCGAGATTTACACTGGGACTCCTGATAAGGAGACGGAGTCCCTGAAGTCGTTGTTCAAGCTGGTGGAGGACCATCTCATGGAGTTCCGAAAAGACTACCTGGTCTCTCGTGTTGAGACCAAGAGGGCCAAGTGGGGGCCTCATCTGGAGTAGAAAATGAGGGAGCCTTCCAGGAAGAGGAAGGCTACGACTATTGTGATCGGAGTGCCACCCAGCGAGAAGACTCTCGAAAGTCTAGCGGTGAAGAAGACGACGATGGCGGCAGTGGTGATGCCATCTTCATCCTCCTCCACTGAGGTGAGGAATGTTCAGGCTGGCCAGCTCTTAGGCGTTGGAGATAGTTTTGGCATTGTCGGCATTGAGTCTACCATTGAGGCCTATAGGGCCAGACTGCGCTCCTTCACTAGCTGCGTCGTTCTGGCCCTGTCGCAGCCGGAGCCTCTGGTGCCATTGGAGCCTCCTACGGAGCCCACAGTGGGGCAAGTTGTTGATCTGCCGAAGGAGACACCATCCGGGGAACCCAAGGAGGCGCCTACTGTGCCTCCTGTTACGCCGATCGCTACATTATCTGAGAAGTCTGTTTCTGGGGAGCTTCAGGAAACACAAGGAGTACCAACCGCCGGAGAGCCTCAATCTGCAGTTAGTGTTAGTGCTGAGTTTACGAAGGAGACCGCCGCCGGAGAGCCTGCTCAGGTTGTTGGTTTGATTGTGGAGAGGCAGGAGGAGTTCTTCGCTAGAAAGCCGACGAGGACGGAGGACCTCACTGCGAAGGCTACTACTAGGCCTGTCCAGGAGGGTTCCATCTTTAGTCCTCTGCCACCAGATCCAAGGTCTCGTGTCAGGCCAGAAAAGCTGGTGCACAGGATTTGGCAGGTAAATTTTTACAACTTGCTTTTTCTTTAATTTTGCCATTGCTGGCACTTATCGTTTTCGTAGATGGATAAAGTTTTGGGCGCAGTTATTAAGGCGCTTGGCCAACGAGACACGGTGATTTCCGATAGGGATAAGGAGTTGGAGGTGTTGAAAGCGGAGCACCGGGAGGACACAACCGCCCTAGAGTCTGTGTTGGTTGGCCTGGAGGTGGAGAATGCCAAGCTAAAAGAGGAAAACACCAGCTTGAGAGAAGTTGTAGTGACCGGCCTGGTGGAGGAGAATGACAATCTAAAAGAGGAGAGCATCCGCTTGAAAGAAGAGGTTGAATGGGCTATGCAGCGCATTGATCAGCTTGCAAGGCAGATGACTACATAAGAAAACAAGTTGAGAACTAGCATTCGCCCTCACAAGGTCTCCAACATGCTATTGGCACGGTTATGGGAGGGGGCCAACATTAGCCGACGCAAGCATAGTTGATTGACCACAATTTTCTAGTTGAGTATCTCAACCTAGAGAATCGTTCTGCCCAGCGTCACGAGAGCCTTGTGGGAGAGCCCTAGAGAGGCCAAGGGCCACCATCGCCTCCTTCTGGGAGCTCTACTCCATAGCATTTTGTACTCCTAACTTCCTTTTGTATATTGATATAATTATATTACAAGTAATAAAACAAATAACTGTTTTATTATTGTTCAGTGTTTTTGCCATTATCGCTATTTTTTGAGTTTGCCTACTGTGTTGACCGCTCAACTTAGTGAATCACTTGTGAGTTAGCCGTCCGCCGTACTTGAGGCGTTGTCAGTGCTTTTTGGAGGACTTAAGTCCTTGTGAAAGTACCAAGGTGGATTTTGATGTCACGCCAAGGCTGTTTGATAGTCGCGCGTGAGTAAAGGTTTGGTGGAGCTGCCCAAGTGTTGACTTGGGCGGTCAGCTTTTGGGAGGAGTGCTTCGCTCCTATCGACCGTCATTGACTGACCACACTATCCCCTTGCAAAGAAGGTCGCCACGTGTACTATTTGAGCCCCATAAGATTTTGACCGCGAACAGGTCAATTGGACGACCAAGGTTTAGATATGACTACTTATGAGCCCCTGAATGATTAGGGTTTAAATATGATCACTTATGGGCCAGCAGGATGATCAAGGTTTAAATACGATAACTTATGAGCCGGATGACTGGGGTTTAAATATGACTGCTCATGGGCTGCCTGGATGATTAGAGTATAAATATTACTGTGCATGGGCCGCCTGGATGACCAGGGTTTAGTAATGAGCGGGTGAAAACCCGGTCGACTTAGGGGCAACCTAGGTCGTTTAACCCTACAACAAAGAAGACATGCAAACATACACGCATGTATAAAAGAAAGTAAACAAATGCAGCATAAAGAAAAGGATACTTATTTTATTAATAAAAAATTAAGTACATACATTTACATGCAGACATGTGAATGACCTACCTGGACCCTTATTGAAAGTAGCGTTTGAGGTGGATTGCGTTCTATGTCCGTGAAACCAACTTGTCGTCCTGGTTTTAGAGTTTGTATACTTCGTTCCGTAGGACGACAGAGACTAGGAAAGGCTTTTCCCAATTTGGGGAAAGCTTATTCCGGTTGACGATTTTGCTCGTAGTCTCAATACTCCGTAAGACCAAGTCTCCAGTATCGAATTGCTGCGTTTTTATCTTCTTGTTGTAATAGCATGTGATTCGTTGTTGGTAAGTTGCAGTCCGCATCCTAGCAGCGATTTGGGCTTTCTCTAACAAGTCTGGGTGTTCCCGGATATGTTTTGGGAGTTACTTTGCGGGTCGAAGAATTCGACCCTTAGATTTGGAAGCCCAATCTCAACTGAGATTATCGTTTCAATCCCGTAGCAGAGATTAAAGGGTGTATCGCGAGTTGACTCATTTGGAGTCGTTCGGTAAGACCAGAGGATGGAGGGTAGCTCGTCCACCCAGGAGCCCCCTGCGTCCTCCAGCTTGGTCTTAAGACCGTGGAGTAATGTGCGGTTCGTGACCTCCACCTGTCTATTCGCTTGAGAGTATGCCACCAAAGTGTGGATCAATCTGATACTTAGGTTGGTGTAATACTTGGTGAAGCGTTTTCCTGAGAACTGGATTTCGTTGTTAGTCAGAATAACATCGGGAATGCCAAATCTGCTGATAATGTTCTGGCGGACGAATTCAAGAGCGTTGTACTCTGTGATCTTGGCCAGCGGGATAGTTTTGACCAACTTGGTGAAGTAGTCGATACTTGTGATAATGAATTTCATTTGCCCCGTTACAATGGGAAACGGGCCGAGAATGTCAAGCCCCCATAATGCAAGGGCCAATGAGTCTGGAGGTATTTTAGCTCATCGGATGGCTGGTGGTGAAGATTGCCATGAAGCTGGCAGTCTTCACATCTCTTTACGAACTCGAATGCATCCTTCTTTATTGTTGGCCAGTAGTAATCCTATCGCATGATCTTGAATGCTAAGTTCTTGCAGCCGATGTGCATCCGCATATCCCAGGGTAGACTTCGCCCAAGGCATAGTCAGCCTCCTCGGGGTGAGGCACCGGAGGTACGAAGTCGAGTAGCCACAACGATATAGCCGTCCATCGATTACAGTGTACCAACCGGTCGTCTTCTTGATCCGCTTGGCTTTATCCGCATCTTCTAGCAGCACTCCGTCCACTAGGTATGTTTGGCATGGTCTCATCTAATTTTCTGCTCAAGAGATCTGCATCGCTTCCCGTTCATTTGTGCTGGGAGCGCTCAGAACCTTCCGCATGTCCCTCGAGTATTGCTATGGGTTTTCGGCGCCGTCGCTCTAACCAGTTGATCGACCTTCCGGTTCTCAATTCTGAAAATGTGGACCAGGGTTAGGCTGTCGAATCTCAGGGCGACTTCTTTCACCTTGGCTAAGTATTTAGCCAAGTGTTGATTGCTCGCATCAAAATTTTCGTTAACTTGGTTGACGACTAACTCAGAGTCGCTATAGACAGTCGTTTAGCTAAGCACTCTTTGGCTAATCTTAATTCAGCTAACAGGTCATCGTATTCAACAACGTTATTTGTAGTTGAAAAATTGAGTCTAATGGAGTACTTCACCTCAAAGCCGTCAAGGGTCCTGAGGACTACCCCGACACCGTTGCCTGAGTCCGTAGACGATCCGTCTACGTGGAGGACCCATTTCGGTTCTCCCTCATGCTGTTCTGTATCCTCAGGGGGCTGTTTTTTCAGAATTTGTGTCGTGGTCTCGACGATGAAGTCGGCCAGAGCCTGCCCCTTAATGGCCAGTCTGGGCCGTAATTTGATGTCGAACCTTTCCAATTCGATGGCCCACTTTACCAGCCGTCCAGAAACGTCGAGTTTCTGGAGAATGCTTTTCAGAGACAGGTTGGTGAGAATAATCACACGATGAGTCTGGAAGTAGGGTCTCAATTTTCAGGCAGAGAAAACAAGTGCCAGGGTTAACTTTTTCGCGAGTGGGTAGCGCGTCTCTAGGCCGGTCAACGCCTTGCTCATGTAGTAGACCGGTTGCTGAGTATTGGAGTCCTGGCGTACGAGGACAGAACTGAGGGCCGTCTCTGACACTGCTAGGTAGAGGTATAGCTCTTCTCCGTCCTTGGGTGACGTTAACAACGATGGATTGGCCAGATATTATTTCAACTCATCGAAGGCTACATGGCACTCTGCTGTCCATTGGAACCCGTTTGATTTTTTTCCCTTAGAGCCTTAAAGAAAGACTGGTACTTGTCACCCGACTTAACTAAGAAGCGGGACAATGCTGCCAGTCATCCGGTTAATTGCTGAACATCTTTGACACTCCACGGTGGAGCCATGTCCGCGAGGGTCTTGATTTTTTTCGAGTTTGTCTCGATCCCTCGTTGAGAGACGATGAAACCTAGGAACTTCCCTGAGGATACTCTGAAGACACACTTAGTCGGATTCAGCTTCATTTGATGCGCGCCGAGCACCTTGAATGATTCAACCAGATCGCGAATATAGCCATTGGTGGTCCTGCTATTGACGAATATATCGTCGACGGACACCTCCATATTGCAGCCGATCTGCTTCTCAAACATCCTGTTCACGAGCCGCTGGTAGGTGACTCATGCGTTCTTTACACCAGAGGGCATTATCTTATAACAATAAGTGCCTTGATCCGTCATGAACGAGGTGTGCTCATCGTCCTCTGGCTCATCCGGATTTCGTTGTAACCCGAATACGTGTCCATGAAATTCAACAACTCGTATCCAGACGTAGAGTCCACCAACAGGCCGATTATAGGTCAAGGGAAGCTGTCCTTTGAGTAGACTTTGTTAACGTCGGTAAAATCGACGCACATTCGTCATTTTCCGTTACTTTTATTTATCAGGACGACGTTAGAGAGTCAATTCAGGTACTGGACTTTCCTGAAGAAACCGGCGTCAAGCAGCTTCTTCACTTCCTCCCGAATGGCGATCAACTTCTCCACTAAATGGTTTCTCCGCTTCTGCCTGACGGATTTACGGTTGGGATGGAAGCTCAACTTGTAGACCATTACTCCGACCGAAATTTCAGGCATGTCGGTGGGAGTTCATGCGAAGATGTCGGCGTTTTATTGTAAGAACATAATCAACTCGTCACGTAGTATACCAGTGAGTGAGCCGTCGATCTGCACGCACCTTTCTGGGCCCTCCGGGTTTAGTGGGATTAGATCGATTTCCTCATCAAATTGTGCTTGCTGTAAGGTCATCTCATCTCGATAGTCGAGTTCTCCTGCCGACTTGGTGCTGCCGCTGGGAGAGATTTGGGACATGTAACAGGTCCGCCTAGTGACCTGGTCATCCAATACTTCACCCACACCGTATGATGTCGAAAATTTCATCTTGAGGAGCGATATTGAAGTGACGGCTCCGAATGCTGTTAGGCACAGACGACTTAGTATAGTGTTGTATACGAAGGGTAGGTCAACTATCAAGAAGGTGAGTGCATGATTCATCGTTCTTGGGTATGTGCCCAGGGTGATATCCAACTGGATCGTCCCTTGTACGGGCACCAACTCGTTGTCAAGGCCGTACAGCGGGCCTTCGGCAGGCTTTAAATGAATCCTTTTTAAACCAAGTTTAAAAAAACGTATTAAGGTAAAACAAATCACGTGAACATTCATTATCAATAAACACTTGTTTCAGTTGGTAGTCGATATTATGGTCCGAAACGAGCGCGGATATAGTAAGGGGATCTGCATAGGGGGAGATTACATATTCCAAGTCATCGTCGCTAAAGCAAATAACATTGTCTACAATGCGTTGTTTCTTTCTTCCAGTCTGCTACTCCTTGCGGCCCGCCGAAACCCTGGCCGGCCGAGTCGTGATCATATTGATCACTCTTATTGCGACCTAATTCCGTGGAGGGGAATGCTCCGATCCTTCTGCGCATGCAGTGCCAGAGCTCTGACTAGGGCTTTTGACGAACCTGGTGAGATGGCCTCTCCGGATCAGTTCTTCTATCTCCCGTTGGAGGGTCTTGCAATCTTCCGTAGAGTTTTCGGGAGATCGATGGAAATCACAATACTTAGCTGGATTTTCTCCTTCCGCTTTTTTAAGTGGTTTTGACCACTTAAGAAACTTATCCTCACGGATCCGCATGAGGAAGTTCGAACACGTGTCAGTCAAGGGCGTCAAGTTGATCGGCTCGTAGTCCATTCGCTTTGGTGGTCCGGTCTTGTGGTGCTTCCTGCGGGAGTGATCACCGCCGTTGAACTTCCTCTTTTCTTCTCCCGGGAATGAGTAAGGATGTTCAGTCCGCTCGAGACACTTAGCCTCACCGGCCTCCTCCACTCTACGTAGGTTCGGGTGATGGACTCTGCCTCCCAGAAGATTTGCGAATTCTTGTGCCTCAGGTGCCTAAAGAATTCTCTGTATGTCAGCGCGGAGATGAAACTGCGAAGTTTCATCTCCATGAGCCTAGGAATCCACCTGCTTGATATGGGAGAGGTGTCAATGCTACTTCTCTTCTCGACGGTTGGAGACATATTGCGCCGAGAAGAAGTCAGTTAGCTCCCTAAAACTCTTGATCAAATTTGAGGAAAGGTGATGGAACTATATGCGAGCATCCCCTTTCAAGGTAAGTGGGAAGCAGCGGCATATTGCTGCGTCCTCTAACCCTTATAAACTCAGATGGGTGCAGAAATGATCGAGGTGATCAATTGGATTAGCGCTCCCATCATATGAGTCAAGGGGTGGCATCCTGAATTTTACTGGCATCAAACGGTTCAAAATCTCTACTATGAAAGGAGATCTATCCAGATCGATAACGTGTTCATCATCCTTGAATACGCGGTTCTAAATCTTCTATAATCTCGGATCAGCTCGAGCAGCGTTGACCGATCTTTTGGAGTTGAGATAAGTCATCAACTTCATTCTTTCTCTGGCGTGGTCAGTAGCCAGGCAGCTATTGCCACCAGTGGATCTGATGACCCGAGAGACTTTCTCCAGAGCCTGGGTCCTGGTCTCCACCCAAGAGTATCGGAGGTTCCTTCGCTCAAGACTTTCTTCCGGAGTCATGCTGCCCGATCGCTCTTCAGGCCTTAGCCGACTTTGGGCGCGTGAGGACTCCGGTGTCTGAATGTTGGCTAGCCTACTAGATTTCTTGGCCCGTTTCTTCTTCCCTTGGCCTCCTCTCCTAAAGGTCGGTACAGGGACTGCCACTGGCGTAGTCCCCTGGTATGAGTGCTCCTGGTAGGAACAGAGTATCTGAAGCATCTTGTTCGTATTCTACATGTACTCCACCAAGTTTTGAAAGAAGGGTGTGGGCATCTTGTTAACCGCCCCGTTGACCATGACACCAGCAGCATGATTCTGGTCGATCGAGATCACGTCTCTGGCAGGCTCACTAGCTTGTGAGCTCATGTTCATCATTCCGGTTGGTGACATTGGCTTAGAAGGTGTGCTGAGAAAGGTATCTAAGAAAAGTGGTTGGTTTTTTGTAAGCGTTTCCACAGATGGCGTCAATGATGCATCCCTAGATCCAAGTTTCGAATAGGCTCGAATCAACTTGATTGTCTGAATCCGACTCCGTTCATTGAATCTGGATAGTACACCCCATTACAACAAACGAGGGATCAAGTGCCAGCGGGAGGTTCTCCCACTAAAAAATACTCCGACGCTTAAATCAGTAATCGGCCTTCGAACTTTAAGAAGGTAAAGAGAATGAATGCGATGAGAAGGTAAAGAGTGTTTGTGATGGGGGTTTTGCTCTCGACGCAAGAAGCTTTCTGAGGTTCGTGAGGAGTGTTGTTTCTTGACACTGTGTTCGCTATGAACGTAATAACAAAAGGAGGGTTGGAGTTCTGTAAGAGTGTGAGCTTTTAGAATTACGAAAA
>JAOVVI020010604.1:0-13010 GCA_028571085.2 Nepenthes alata
AGTATAATTGAACTAAATGACTGGGTTTTCAATCGCTATATTAAAAATTTATTAGGTTTTAATTTAATTTCTGGTTGTTGATTTTTCAACTCTTGGGTGCTAGAATTAACAATATATAAAAATATATATATTTATAAATATGTATTTATAAATATGTGAATATATATATTTGTTTGTAATTAAATATAATGCATCTTTGGATTCAAATTGTCAAATAAATTAAAGAGTCACCTTATTCGGATTACCAATTTGATACAAGTCTAATTTTTGTTATTCTGAATTTAAATCTTGCACACCACAATAAACGAATAAGATGTAAGAAAAATACGAAACCTTCTATCCAGTGTATTGTCCAATGCTCAGGTTGGTAATCTTTCAATTTATTAAAAAAAATAAGATGGAGAAATGTAAAAGTGTAATAGTTTATTGGGATCGAGTGTATAGTGAAAGATTTGATTCCATTTGGTGCGCTTGAAGGAATGAGCACTTTTTGTGGAGTTACACTCGTAAGATAGAGTGGCTTTGAGAGAGAGATGCACTTATTTTGCGACCGATTTTTTTTTATCTAAGCAATTATCTAACTGAACATTCTCTTTTCTCGATTTTAATTCCCATCTCCTGTGAAGGATAGGATATATTTATAGTATGGGAATGCCAGTTTGGCTATGCTCTAGTGTTGTGATTCTACAGTTATAAATGGCGTTACTTATATAATCATCATTTCTATTTATCGGTGAAGCTGTTATGGTTTTCAACCATTGATCTAATGTGATAACTACCAGTAATAATTCACTATTTATTTATTAATATCCATTTATTGTTGGACAGGTCGTGTCACACCATTTAGATCAACCATCGTGCCTTCTAGATCTTGAGCTTAAAGGGTCTTCTAAAGGGTTGTCATTACTTATACTTTTTTTCCTTTTACAGATTAGGTTTTGGGCCAGCAGGTAAATTGTCGTATCCATCACTAGCCTTATTCGGATAATTGATTGGATACAAATTTGATTTTCAATACTTTAAACTTGAATCCAGAGATGCATCAGAATGAAACTTATATCACCATATTTTATTGTTAAATTATTATTAAAAGTCATAATTTATGTACTAAATATTATTTATGTATTTTACAATTTTAAATTTTAATTATTATACATTTATAATTGGAATAAAAATATCATAATATTTAAATTCTGTGAACCAGTATACTCGAATCAGTTAACCGGTTAATTGATCAAACTGACTTGATTTCTATTTTTAACTTTACCAATCTGGTCTAACTCATTCAAGTCAAAAAATTAATTACAATTATCTAAACTATAAATACCCCACATTTCATTCACTTTGACATATTTATAACTTTTTCATAATATATAAAATCTATTTTATATATTAATTATTTTTTTAATAAAGTAACAAGTTCATATAAAGAAAATAATTATAAATGAATAATAATGATGAAACAAATAACATTTTTTTAAAAATGAACCGGTTCCAAGTTCAATAAGTTAATATTTTGTTTGGTTCTTTAATTTAAGACTTATTTTTTAAAATGTGGTTTCAATTTTAAAAAAATTAATACATTTGATTTTGGTTATAAATTGGCTTAAGCTATTGTTTTACAAATAAATTATAAACAAATCCAATAGATTTCTAAAATAAGTTTTTAAACCAAATTTTAGATAAGAATATAAATAATTTAATTTATAAATTAATTAACAGACATATTCAGAAATATAAATATATTAATAATTATTAGATTTAAATTTAACTTATTTATATAACAAATGTTAACATTAGATTAAAATATTACTTATTTATTTTATATATTTATAGTCTATCTATAATTTTATTTTTTTATATAAAATCTATTTAAAATTTTAAAAAAAATATAAGAATAATGTATATGTTATAATTAATCTAAAATATACGTAAACCCCCCCCCCCCAAACCTTCCCGTCATCTGGATCCGACGGCCAAAGCTTCCCGTCAAGACGGCGAAGACTAAAAACTTCGATCCAACGGCTCTTAACTCATTCTTCTCCTCCCACCGATTCCCATCCTACGTATCACGCTTTCTCTCATCCCTTCTCTCTTCCACTGTCAAATAAAACCCCCAAAACTTCCCGTTTTCAGAGATTTCTCTCTCTTCTTGCTAACGTGAACACTGGGCACTGCTTATCCTGCGCTTCACATGACATGCCATCGGGAAGAGAATCTCTGGAAATATTATGTTCTTCTGATCAAAAAAGATAAACAGGATTAGACAGCCGTGGTTTGCAAGGGATTTTTACTGGAACCCAAACCCAACAAAAATGGAAGGTCAAGCGAAGCTTACAAGAACTCCGTCCTTACTTCTCCGGTCGTCCCCCACAGTCCGATCATCCGTCAATAGCTTCTCCTCCATCGAGGAATCCGAGCTACAGGCGCCTGCAACCGCCTCTTTATCCGACGACGACCTCCGCAAGAAGACTCATAGTCCTGTATGCTCCCGACCGCGTTCATTCCTGTTCTTCCCGACACTGGTTATATCTTTGCTGAGCCTCCTCATCTTCTTCAGTTACTTCAAAACCTGCGAAATTTCTACCTCCGAGAAATTCCTCTTGGCCCTGATTTTCATCGCCGTTGCCCTCTTCTTCGCTGGCAAGAACAAGACCTTCTTCCATAAATCCATTTCGCTCCTGAAGCAATTGTACGATGACAATGCCAAGAAGCACTGGTTCTCGAAGAACCGATCGAAGTCGGTGCAGTGGATCATCGGAGGCGATTCGGGTTCGAGGAGGGAGAAAACCCCGAAGAGGGAAGTGAAAGAAGGGGTTGAAATCTACAGCAATGGGGATTACTATGAAGGGGAGTTTCACAAGGGGAAGTGTAATGGAAGTGGAGTTTACACTTACTATGAGAATGGTAGGTACGAGGGAGATTGGATTGACGGAAAATATGATGGGTATGGAATTGAGAGCTGGGGAAAAGGGAGTAAGTATAGAGGACAATATCGACAAGGTTTGAGGTTTGGTTATGGAGTTTACAGGTTCTATACCGGGGATACTTACTCAGGGGAATGGTGTAATGGGCAGTATCATGGTGTCGGTGTTCAAACCTGCAAAGATGGTAGCTGTTATATTGGTGAATTCAAAGGTGGTGTTAAGCATGGCCTTGGTTGCTACCGTTTTAGGTGAATTCTTTCTTTCTAATTTCATTCTTTTTGTGTATTATATAATGATAATGGTTTCCTTATTGGTGAATTTTAATGAGCAATGTTGGATGTTCCATTTTTTATTTTGAAAACATAAATGAACAGTGTGTAGTCTCTCTTTTTTCGTTTGATGATTGTTTTGGTTACCTGATGATTGATCTTTTATGATTTGAGTACAATTCGTTTGGTTTCTACCATTTTAGCTAGGTTCTTTGTTCTTTATTACCTAATTTTAGCATTTCTTATATTTCTTTGATTCTGAATTTTAATGGTATTTTTTGGCTGTTTCTTTTTTGATGTTGAAGATGAGTAACGGAACAGTGTATAAACTCTCTGCTTGTCTTGGTTGCCTGATAATTGGATCTTAGAACTTGTCGACCATGTGGATGCACTCTATTTTTCTGGTGTTCTGATTTGTTTGGGGTTTTTACTGTTTATTTATGTATTTCATCTTTTGGGGGTTTCTGCTTTAGAGTTGTACAAAATTATTTGGAACTTGCTTATCTGAGTCCCTTGTTTTTGGTTTCTTGGTTGTTCATTAATGTGTGAAAAGTTGATCGGGCCCTTTTGGTTATTATACTTGATTGTTTGAACTTGTAAGAGTTATAGTTATTGTGATATTTTAGTGAGAAAATACAGTGAGTGGATGATACGATATACTTTTGCATTAATGGGTTTTCCTTTTCCTTTCGTTTGGAACATGTACGTGGAACCATTGGGTCAATTGCATAGAAACTTTGGGTATCATGGACTATACTTCTACAAGACTGCAGATAGTTTTTTAATATGTCCTTCAGCCTTACGAGTCTACCAAGTATTTCTCATTTTAGTGCTTGCCTTTTGAATCTTCAGTATTAATTGGTGGAAGGCCTATGATTTCACTGATTAGGTGATGGTTCTGCAGCCTCTTGTGACCCAAGTTTGCTGTGCATAGAATTGGTTCAAGTATTTGCATTTATTTTCGGATCCAATATGACCTGATGATTATGGATTTTAGTCATAAAAAACCCTTCTTTTATTAGACTACATAGAATAGATCTAAAGTAATTCGACCCATCTTCAAACTCTACACATAAGGGGAGCTTTGTGTAGTGCCCTGCCCTTTTGTTGTATTCCTTTGATCAATAAGTTGTAAGGGTGAATGATATGAAAGGATGAGAAATTTGGCCCTGAAATTCTGTTTTTTTCTTGATTGACTTTCAGAAATGGTGATAGATATGCTGGGGAATACTTTGGGGACAAAATTCATGGCTTTGGTGTCTACCATTTTGAGAATGGCCACTGTTATGAGGGCTCATGGCATGAAGGGCGGAAGAAAGGCTATGGCATGTATACCTTCCGAAATGGCGATACACAAAGTGGTGAATGGGATTGTGGAAATCATGAAACCCGATTAACCCCACAAGCAGATTCAGTCCTCCGAGCTGTTCAGGTAAAATAACATTTGCGTTGAAATGTCACCGAGTTCTTTGACTGTGGAAATCTTAAAACCTGAATAACCCCACAAGTAGATTCAGTCCTCCAATCTATTCAGGTAAAATAATATTTGCTTTAAAATATCACCCAATTCTTTCAGTACTTGTTAGAGTCCTCCCACACTTTCAAATACTTCAGGTGTTAGGCTTTCATTCTGGCAAAATTGAGCTGCTGGAATATAAGATTAAGTTCAATATCTTTTAATGCATTTTCACTATCCATCTAAGCAGATAGTATGAAATTCTTATCACTAGAAATGCAAGGGAGGATGAAAAATTGTTATGAACCCTAAGCGGACTCAGTTCTTTCACCCAACTTCAATTTCTTCGAAGGCGCCAATTCATTATTTATAGTAATTCTTTCACCCTACTTCAGAAGTTTACTCCTTAATGAATCTTATCATGCCCATTTATCTATTTGTAGTCTGCTAGAAAAGCAGCTGAGGATGCAATTTGCCTGCGCCGGGTTGATGTCCAAGTGAACGACTCAGTCACGGCTGCAAACCGGGCTGCCACTGCTGCTAGAGTTGCTGCTGTCAAGGCTGTTCAAAATACCATGGATGACAAATCAATCATATAGGCGACGACATGAAAAATGTGAATGTTCTCCGATATTTTCAGTTGTTAGAGGCCATGGGTTCAAACCATAGAAATATCATCTATGCGATACAAAGAAAAGGCAGCGCACACTTGATGCTTTTTTGAACCCTGCAATGTGGTAGCCTCATGCAGTGAGCCACCCCTTTACTATTAGTTGGAAGGCAAAAATCACCCTGGCTAGCAAATGCTTGCTGGAGGTAGAGGTTTGAAGGGAGACTTCTGAGTTTTTAATGGTCCTTTGCCCATCTGAAATGACTTATGGTTCAGTGGAGACACTTCCTGAAGCAACATTATTGCGTCTATATGCATAATGCGGGGTATGTTATTGTCTTCTTGTAAATAGAGATCTCTTATCTTCACAAAGGTTAAGTGATAAGAAGTGAATGATTGAGACTTGTTTTGTATTTTGATAATCTGTTCTAGTCTCCTTCCCTTAATCTTTATCACTCAATCTTGGCGATTGTAATGACACCATAAAACTCTACTCATTGGAGGATCAACTAACTCCTGTATAAGGAAATCATACACACGCATATATTATTGATTTATCCCAGTTGATCGGTTTCTGTATCATTCTATACCACCTAAGCCTTATCCACAGTGTTGCCTTATTATCAGCAAAAATGTTTTGGGCACGACATTTTTTAGATAATGCCATATTTTATTAATTTATATATTTTTGTGTGGTTCGGATAATATTAATGAATGATTAATATATGTCATCTAAAGGTGGATAAAGATGTCTAAAAGATCATATTATTATAACAATTTGAGTTCACATGATAACATATTATTTGCTCTGATCCAGAGGCATTCTTAGATTTTTTATGAAAAGATATTGTTGCATTTTAGAATTTCTGCCTCCATTCGTCGATGATGTGAGGTGACGTCAAGCGGTCGGAACTCTTTGCAACATAAAGAGTGAGTGGATTATGGGAGCGGATTACGGGCGAGTGAGCGTTAAGGGCAAGAGGACGAGAGAAGAAGAGATGAAGTACACAGATTTTTACGTGGAAAATCCTCATCTGAAACAGGAGAAAAAACCACGAGGCTCTAGACCTGGTAAAGATTTTCACTATCGAGTGCTGTTGAGTACAAAGTACAGGGAATATATTTCTTTCTTTCTCTTTGAGCTTTTCTCTTCATCCGCTGGAATAGCTAGAGTCTCCAGCCCCATTCTATTGAGCGTTGAAGCGGGTATTTATAAGGGGAACATAGTCGTTGGTTACTGATGCCTACTGGGAGGCTGGCCACCTACTTCCCTGGCACGGCCATACTGTGTCAGGCACGCTGGCGTGTATAGTAAGTTAGCAGCTAGCGCCGCTATTAGCCATACTATGTTAGAAATGTCAGCCTGTGATGTCAGTCTTGAGGTGACAAGGCGTGCTCTGGGGATCAGCGCGCGTTACGGAATTTACACGCTCCTTGGTAACTGTGAAGTAGCTGAGTTGGCATTCTCGGACGCCAGAGAAAGTCATCGTTCTTTACTGGCTCATTTTGACGTTTGGCAGAGTCCACGGCCTATCAATCTCTCCTCTGTTCTCGGACTGTATAAGAAAGTTCTCGGTCGTCAGCTGCAACGTTGCCTTGCTGGGAGGGCTCTTTAGTCCTCGTACATGGATGTTGCGTGCTGTTTGCAGCGTCCTTTAACTTCTTGGGCCTCCTGGGCCTCTGACATTTGGGACATTCAGCCTGGGCTTTTTTTTTTTTTGCCATGCTCTTAGGGACCCTGGGTATTGGGACCCAACAGATGTGTTATCATAAAAATATCTAAATCTTACCGTAAGACGCATTTACTCGCCTTTTTCAGGTAACATGAAATCTCGGATACCAATTCTCACATTATAAGACGCTTAAAGAGGATGTCGTTTATTGAGCCGGTGAAGTATGGGAGCTAGTGTATCTTATAATAATGTTTTGTTATTTTTATGATAATAAATATTTTCTTATGAAAATCTAAGAAATATAAAACTGTGCAAATGTAGATTCAAATTCATGATCCAAAATGAATAATATTTTATGTGAACTCAGACTGTGACACCCATATTATACATTTGTAGAAGGAAAGGGCTTATGGGCATGGATGCCATTGTTTTGGTCACTGTCTTCCTTGTGGAATTATCTCATCTGCAGCATGCCCTGATGCCCATGCCCTTGTCAGCGAAAAGTGGGCTCAGAAGCAGGGATGAAGATGATCAGGAGTAAGAAAGAGAGGGGAAAAGATGAGGGAAAAATGCAAACTATTAAAAAAAAAGGGCACTAAATTCATCAGTGTATGTATCCAACCTAGAGATGCTACTGTTGTCGTACAGATAGACAAATCTAGATTTAGCCCACATCAATATGTGACAAACTGAAGAACATAAGAGTGTGTGCATTGCTTGATGACTGTTATGGTTCTTCCAATGAATACATTTTTATATGTAATTAACAGTTAGAATTGGATGTTAAATAAATAAATATATACTATTAAATAATTATTTAAGTTATTTAATATAAATTTTACTATTTATTGAGTATCCGTTTTTTGGGTATTGGGGGATGGTATGATCAAGTTTAGAAATGACTAAATAAGTAATGTTATAAGACTAGTTTTTAGGCATATTCAGACGTTTAATTTTACGTAGTAATTTATCTAATTTTGTATTATTATATGGGTATGATAATATAAATAAATAAATAAATAATAGGTTAAGTAACAAAATATAAAGATTTAGATAGATATGTTTGGAAAAAAAAATGCTAGTCGGTCTGGGGAACCATGAAGACAAAGATGACAAGTGCATACGTATACAATAAAAAGATATGAGAGAATTAGAACATACACAATTTTTACATAGAAACTCTCTTTTAAATAAGAGAAAAAAACTACGGGACATTTAGTCCACAGACAGTTTCACTATGTAAAGTGTTGGTTACAAAAACTCTAACTACTTAAATCCTTAGAGAGTCGAGAGAACAGAGTAAGAACATAATACAAGAGTAAAAATAGCTACTCTTTGTTTCCTCTTTTTTTTCTCTTTCGTGCTCACTATCTCTCTCGTTCTCACACCACCTTCTTCGCACAGCATACACACATATATACACACGTGCTCCGGACGACCTCCTACATCTACAAGGTAGTGGCGTATACTGTAAAACCTGTCACTTACTCTACAAGACACATTCCTACTGAGAGCAGTTGACCTGCTCTACAAAATGACAGTCACCTCTAAAAGTTAACTTCTTTATCTGCAAAGCCTGTTATCTGTGCGGACTTTGCAGAGCAGATTTTGTAGGTCAGCTTTTACAAAATAAGCTATTTTTTACTATTGATCAAAGTGCTTGGCCTTCAGGTAATGTCCTTGGCCGATAATCAAAGTCTTTGGCCATTAGCTCATGTCTTCGGCCATCACTCAAAGTTTTCATTCTTTAGTTAAAGTCATTGGTCAATAGTCAAAGTCCTTGACCATCAGCTTATATCTTCGATCATCACTTTGAGTCATCATTCTTCAATCAGAGTCATCGGCCTTTAGGCAAAGTCCTCGACCCTTAATCAGTGTCTTTGTTCGTTAATTAGAGTCATCGACCTTTAATCCATTCTGACCTTTCTATTTTTTCGGCCAAGTGAATATCACTCTAACCTTCTTCCATTCCGACCGCTTGTCCTACGGGAGTGACCTAAAGCCCCAACAAGATATATCAAAATTTAAACTAACAAGACATGTCTAAATTATTAAAAATTAAACTATCATATAATTTTGAATGGTCAATAGACAAAGTGCCCGGAGGAGCTTGGATTGTCATACCAATAAATTGCTAAAGTTGGTTTCTTAGGAATTTGAATTACCAGAAGATACGACTACACTTTTAAATAGTCAAGGTTGTCTATCCAATCTAAAATATCAAAATAGAACAGACTATTAATTCAAGTCAAAGAAGTTCATACTGGCTGGTCTACGACGTGGTATTGACTAAAGTGTATCATTTAAAGAGTAATTCATATGACAAACTATTCTTGTAAACTTTTCACAAAGCCAAAAAACATCAAAAGTGATAGTTTGGGTAGTAAAAATAACAATATATGACATTACACCAATATTATGTTTTAATGGTGTGGCATCATGGCCCTTACAAAGCTATCTATATGTGTTAAAGTAAATTTTACAACTATACTCATTCAATATTAGTTGATCAAAGTATAAAAATTTTATCTCCAAAGATAGAAAAACAGTCTTCATGCATAAGATCTCACCCTATTTAGTTGTTAAAGTTGAATAATTATTTAGTCCGAATAGTAATTTATTCTAAACAATTATTGAGATTAAAAAATTATTAAAATGTTTAAAAATAAACCCAATATCTTTATACATATCCTAAAAAGCTTTCCAAAATATCATGAAAGGCTTTGCCCAATAATATTTTAGGTTAAATGTTGTCCAAAATATGTATTAATAAGATACTAAATTTATTAAAAATGTTTAGATGATATTTAAAATGTATCCCTCCAGCAATTTTTTTTTTTTAAAGTCCATCAAATGTGTCCTTTTTATGGTTGAGAATAAAAGAAAAAAGAAAAAAAAATGTTGCCCAAATTATAAAGAGGATAATACCTTTTTCTCCAAAAATATATATGTTTTAAAGATAAATACATTTTATAATATTTTATTATTTTCTTAGATCAATTACTGCCTATGCTTAAATTGCGATATTAAATTGAGATTAAATTTCATAAATTATGTTCAGACCAATATTGTACTTGTTGCATTGAAATTTTGTATGTTACTCCTATCAAATTTTATGATTTAATTATTTTGAGAGTTTTATATTTTTTATTATTAAATTTATTTTTTGAGTATTTTGTTATGAATATCGGGTGTTGCTATTATTATTAAATATTAGGATTTTGAGAGTAATGCGTACCTAAATTCAAATTTTGAACGAATTCGGATTCGTCTGGATGATTTGAACTGGCTCCGTTTTCTGAGTGTAATCCTGCACACTACTAAAAAGCACAGGAGGTCAGCGTATCGGCGGAGAGTTATCCCATTAAAAATACTCCGACGCTCAAGTCAATGAACAATCTTCGATGATCAGAAGGTAACGAAAACTGAAAACTGAGAGAAAAAAAGGACAGGAGTGAGCAGATCTCCGGATGTAAGAGCGGCGAAAGTCATCGTCTTAAATCTGGAGGGTGGGGAGGTAGTGAACGGCCGTTAGTAGTACGTTGTTTGCCTTCGGTTTTTTCTATGAGTTCCAGCAGAGAGCAGAAGATTGTCTCTGTGGTGAGTGTTTGAGTTTTGTGTAATAGGGAGCCTGTCTTTGTGTAGCAAAAAGCGTGTGCAATTGAAAGTGTAACCGAAAGTGTATGCGTGTGTCACTGAAAACATGCATTGAATGATAATTCAATGGCTTATTTATGATTGAGAGGGCGATCTTTCTCCTTCGAAAAGAGTGATTCCCTGCATGATTCTTGGCTGGCTTGCCTTTCGGAGTGGATACCAGTTGTCAAATTGAGCGAGATAATTTTCTTCTAAGGCGACCAATAACTTTTCAAACTGCTCATTTTTCTCTGGTGTATTTTACCATTGGAATTCCGAGTTGGCAAGATATTGAAAAAATCTGGCGCATTCATTAGGTGAAGAGCCCCTAATTTTGTGATTGTCCATTTCGGGTGCCAATTGGGATCGTGAAAGATGCCTGAAGAGCCGTTTGCTGGCCGCCTGATGGATCTTGAGCTCGAATGGACCAGGCTCGTTACTGTAGAAAAGTCTCTTTTGGGCCCAATGTGTTGTGCGCAGACGGTCAACGTCTGAGTTGACCGTCTGAGTGCGTGTTGACCGTCTGAACGATCAACGCCAGCATTGATCATCTTGGACTTTTCAGCTATTGGGCCTGTTCTCCAACTAGATCGTTAAAGTGTTGACCGTCCTTCTTGAGATTCTGTTGACTTTTTGGGGCGAGCCCATTTTTTGGTATACCCATTAGAAAATTTTACCGTTTGATTATGTTTATTCAGTATTACTGGAAGCCTATATTTTTAAAATTATTTATATTATAAAAATTTTTATAATATATTATTATTTTTAAAAATATATAGAATAAGAAATATATATAATAAGACAAAGTATTGGGAATGGAAGCAAGCAAATGCAAATATTTTAAAGCTTTTGATTATGCTACTAATTGCATATTCACCTATATTTGTTTATATATTTATTATTTGTTGAGAGCTTATATAATATTTGTTAAAATACTGTCCAAAAATCTAAGGGTGGCAATTGTAATAATAAAACTTTTGAAGGGCCCAAATGCAATGTGAAAAAGGGTCCCCCATACCATGTACGGTACTCCATACATGAGAAGAGGCAAATCCATGTGAAGAGTCACTTGAGCTATGCAGAGCTTAATATTCTAAGTTAAGTTCTAATTATTTCTTCTTTTATTTATCTAATTTCTTTTTCCTAATTTTTTATTTATAAGATTTAATTTACATTCTAAATTTTATTAAAAAAACATAAAAAATATTGTACACTAAACTTTTAAAAATTAAATTTTATTTATTAACATATGTTAGACTGTAAAATATTTATTCAGGACGTCTTTTTTTTAACATAATCACTTTTAAGTTAAATCCACATAAATTATATTTGCAATATTATACTTATAAAATAATAAAAAAAAAATTTTAAATCTAAGAGAATTTGATATTATATACAAAAATAAAATGTGATCAAAATATTATTAATAATTGTTGTTGATTTATTAAATAACCCATAAAAATATCTTTTGTTCCATTTGATTTTTATTTTTTTTATATTTTTGGTAAAAAAGGTTCAGAATAAAATTAAATATTAAACAAATATACCAGCAAATTTTTATCTACTAAAATAAAGATATTATTAAATTAAAAATAATGTGTTAATATTAATACATATAGATAACAAAATTAAATTATACGAATTATAAAAATTTAATTCTCAAAAGGAGTATACTTTTATTTTTTCCAGATAAGAAGAGAAATGTAGAAGTACATGGCAGTCAGTCCAAAAAATAAAAGAATAAAAAGAATAAAATTTAAAATATGAAAATAATAAAATAAATAAAATATGATAGAGTATTTTTCCCAAAAAAAAAAACCTTCTAAAAAAAGTAACTTATTTTTCCTATTAGTTGGCTAGGAGATTGTTAATAAGTTTTAATATAAAACTTTTTAAAGTATTTCAAAAAGTATTTTTAATAAAAATTATAAATTAGAGATTTTTTTGGCCAAAAAATAATTTCTTTAATATGAAATAAACAACCCCAAAGATATATATATATATATATATATATATATATTCATGTTCATCATGTCGTAGGTACGAGGGATTTGGTCAAAGGAGAGGGGTGGGGCTTATATTTTTTTATTTATTTTTAATTTTTAAAAATTAAAAAAGTAATAATTTTTAATTTTAAAATAATAACCTAAATATTTAATAGTTGTATTTTTAAATGTACACATATAATTCATATTAATTTAATCATTTTATAAAATATTAACTCAAATAAAATATAAAAAAGCAATAAATTTAATTATAAATTAATTTTTTTTATTTTTTAAATGTATAATTTACATTTATATTATATAAAGTTATAAAATAATAATTTTATAATTATATTTTATTTAAATATTATTATATAAGTATGATTATATTTTATAAACCTACAAAATGATAATTTTATAATTATAAATATTTAAAATATTATCACATAAGTAA
>JAOVVI020010606.1:0-13009 GCA_028571085.2 Nepenthes alata
CTCTCAGAAGCTTACTGAACCACGACCATTTCCAAGGCATCGAGTGACTCCTCACGATCGCTCACTGCCTTCCCACCAACCGGATACAAGGGCAGCGCTGTTCTCTCTTACATCCGGATCCACACTTCATCCTCAAACTTCCAGTTCTTCTTTCGCGAGACTGTTTACTGACTTGAGCGTCGGAGTGTTATCGGTGGGTCTTCCTCCCGCCGTTAACGCTGACCTCTTGTTCTTTTTAGTGGTGTGCAGGACCCGTTTTCAGCGAGCGGAGTCGGATCGGGTCAGCCCAGAAGAATCCGAATCTGTTCGAAGGCGGATCCAGGTACGCATCACTATTTATTCGATATTTGATTCACTCTTATATTTTCTTGACTAGTAGAGCAGGTTGGTAGCATTCTAGTAGAGATCATATATTTATTGTAAAAATTTCAGATATAAACAATCTCAGAAATTAGAATCTTTTATATTGAGAAATGGTGAAACTTCTTCATTATTTTTTTATTTTTAATATTTTATTTAGATTACATTCTCATAAGTTTATATTATTATTATAGACATTTATATTATCTCATATTTTAAAGGGTTTAATATTTATTATGAATTTACTATTTATTGATAATTTTGATGACATTTTGGATTTTTCAGGTGGTTGGTTCAATCAGGTCGGTTGATTCCAATTCAGATTGCTACAATTATAGTATCCGAGAAATAATGCTCAATGAAGAATACTTAATGATTTAGGAATCAAAAAACATTTATGGAATGTTAGGATTCAGTCAGTAATTTAAAAACATAAAATATCATGAGATTATTCTAGGTTAATGCTTTATGATAGGTTCTCCGGCTTAGTTATAGTTTGATGATTCTAAGTTTAGATGAGTTGCTACGAGATCTTGAACATAGAGTTTGTTGTGGAGATTCTGAGTACTTCGTTAGGGTCGGCCTATTTTGGTAGGTATAAGGTACCCTAAGTGAGATAGTGTGATGATCATCCGCGGATGATAGATGTTATAGTGATCCTAGTGATGGGATTAGGTTGATTGATTTTTGCGATGCTAGTATATTTTATTAAGATATTATCTTTTAGCTAGCTTTATAGAGTTTAATTTTTAAAGGAATAGGAGTTACTATAACCCTGACGATGTATGCCATTTTCTGTCTAGTGGGCGACACGGCCTTCTTGTGGTTGTATCTGCGACGACAAGGGGTAGGTGGCACCTTGAAGACATGGCTGTTGTATGGGAGTCGAACATGTTTCATTTAGTTTTGCATGAGTGTATAGTATTTAGGACATATGCGACTACATTGAAACTTAATGAGTTAATGATCGATAATGTCCATATATATTTTGAGGGTTTTCGGATGTATTCCAGGTGAGTTGCTAGGGCTAGCGTCACGTGAGAAATTGACTCCTCTATCGAACCGACTTCGGGGATGGCATCAAATTCCAAGACCCCATATCGGATGGCATCAAAAGGGCTCAATGAGTTGAAACTACAACTGCAGCTACAAGAGTGATTAGTTCGGACTTCATCGAGCCTGGCGGTTTGTGGTGGAATAATTCGAGGGTCATTCTTGAGGTGTAGGAATGAGCATCAGCTACTAAAAACTGTACTGGGTGTCAACCAAGAGCAAGCATCCACTAACCAATGACAAGTGCTCAAGTATGTTAGAAGATCGATGTAGGATCAAGTATTACAGGTCACAGCTCAAGGATTATAGCACCCCTGAGAAATTATTCAGGGCAAAGTATAAGTACTATGCAACTAATGCATTTTTAGGCTAGTTGATCGAATAATTGAACCGCATTTGGGATCAATGCCTTACTGCATTTATCAATACAGTTGAATTTACCTTAAGAGTATCTATAGGTAGGAGATGATTAGAAGATCGTTCTGTAAAATTTAGAGAAGTAAACTTTTTAATAAACTTTAAGGTCTGAATGTTGGGCAGTAATGAGGTAATGATTAAGCCATTCGAATTAGGGATTAGGTGTGCTAATGAACTTATTAAGGAGTGAAGCAATTACTGATCAAGAAAGGCCCATTGTAAATTAGGATTTAGGGTTCTGCAATTCTTTGTGATTATTATAAAATGGTCAGGAGAGTTTAGCGACATTGTATTGGGGATTATTGGGCAGTGCTCTATTGCCATTGGGAAATTATTTTATGACTCTACATAGTTAAGGATGACAAACTTAAACGATTGACTCGTGACCCAGAGTTATCAGTGACTGTGACAG
Source organism: Nepenthes alata (assembly GCA_028571085.2). Taxonomy (NCBI): domain Eukaryota; kingdom Viridiplantae; phylum Streptophyta; class Magnoliopsida; order Caryophyllales; family Nepenthaceae; genus Nepenthes; species Nepenthes alata. The sequence goes on from JAOVVI020010606.1 coordinate 2,243, forward strand.
ATTTAGAGTTTTGGCATTGTTCTTTAGCATTTGAGTGGATTCAGTATTTATAGAAATTAAGCTGAGTTAAGGAACCTAGACAAACGTTTGGATAGACTATTAACTAGGAGAGTTGACATTAGTTGAGAGCATTAATGCAACAAACACATTCAACCAAGAGATAATAGAACAACTTGTCAATTTAGCACCAAGCTGACTCCTATTGGAGAGTTGAGGACATACTTAAGTTCTCAAACCATTTTTCGTGGTGTTCATATAAGAAGCCTTTAGGGGAGAAGTCTTGGAAGAAGTTTATCGCACCTGACACTTGGCACGGTTACAGTAGGAGGATGTACTAGAATTCGAGAATTTTTTTTTTGAAATTAGATTAATGAGAATGTTGAGGCTGTGATTAGACTATCAAAATCGTATAAAGTCATAATTCAATTCGAGTATTTGCGGATTGATGTTTGTGATGAAGGTTATATATTCATTATGAAACATTAAGTAATTATACATCGATAAAGTATATAGTTAGAATCCAGTGCGGTAGATAAGATTTCAAGTCATATATCAAGGTTCTATTGAGTAATATTAGGAGATTGGGTTTAAGTTCTCAATGTATAGGAGAAAATACAGATAACTAGTCAACTCAAAAGTCATTAGAGATTAGGAGAATTTTGAGACCCAACACGCACGGGGGCTTATTAGCAGTAAAATGCCCTCTAAGTTATGATGTTATAGTTGTGTGTGTATGGGACATCACATGTTATAAATCATGCACTCTTCAAATTTGAAAGGCAGTATCACCTGAGGAGCATCTCAGTTGCGTAGCAAGATCACAGCGAGAAGGTGTTGCGAAGTAAGGTCACCTCGACGATGAAGATCTTACTGAAATAAAGGAGAAGCAGCTTTTAAACAAGATGAACAGAAAAAATATCTGTAATTATTTTAGCATTAAGATACGTATTTTAAAGGTGAAATTCTTTTAAGGATAAGGATTGTAATATCCCTAATTTTTTTAGTTCAGTATATTTGATACTTGTTATTTTGATGGTAATTATGTGATTTAATTTGAAATAATTAAATTACAAAAATTATTTTTCTTGGGTGAATATTTTAGAATTGGGCCTAGTGGGCTTAGAATTTATTAGATCACCACTTTGGGCTTAGAAGTTTGGGATTGGGAAATTCAATTGGGCCAAAAACCTAGGAATATTGAACTTAATTAATTTTGGGCTGATTTTCATAATGGAATTGTGGGGAGCGAGGGGGGCTGTGACGTGTACGGATGTCATGTGAGAAACCAGATTGGGATGAAGACGAAGCAGACGAAGACGAAGCAGATGAAGATGAAGAAGAAAACTCAGGAAACACTCAAGTGCAGTTGTTGGAAAGAGGCGAAAATAATTAACGCCATTAATTGCTTCTCAGTTTTCTACATACAAAACCCGAGGGAGAAGCCGAACTTAAATAATGAATTACAACAATAAGAAAACGAAAGAATAAAATTAAAAATGGAAAAGAAAATAAAAATAATAAACTAACCTAAAATAATACATAACGGTACAAAGAAAATATCCTAAAAACAAAATATCTAAAAATTTACAAAATGAGAAAATTACATATTTTCTAATATGTCACAGCCCTTCCAATGCCCATCTTGGTTGTTGGATTTAAATTTTGACGGCTAAAATTTTTAAAAAAAATTGAGAAAAATAAAAAATATTTTTTAAAATAAATAAAAAAAATATATAAAAAAAAAAATAATATTAACCTTTTTTTTTAAATATATATATATATATGCCATCATTTAATTTTAAAAATCTAATGGCCGCCCGGGTATTGGAGGGGCTGCAACTGCCGACGCCCCTCCCCCCTGCTATGATGGTGGCAGGAATCCATTATTTGCTGGTATGCTTCTTCCCTTGCTAAAAATGAGCAAAGGCCGGAAGAGGACGGCAGCGGCGGAGGCAGTGGCAGTTGTAGAAAAAGAAGAAAAAAATTCGGACGAGAGAATCTTTTCTACCTTCTCACAAGTTAATTCTTCATCTTTTGATGTTATTATTTTGTAAAAATCCTTCTTCTCCCTTCCGTCACTCGATCCGAACAGCCATAGAGTTCCTGTAAATCCTCGTAGAACAGTGGCTGGAGGTGATGAACAGTATCCGGGCCAGCAGAACTGGTTTTGCAAACTGCATTTGGGCTAACCATGTGTTCATATCAATAAAATATTATTATTTTTATACTATAATATATATTGCTTAATCTTTCATTGATAAAATTTAATTTTGATTATCAAAATATTGGTAAATGAGTATCGAAGATGCTATAATGAATAGTAAAATTTACCAATTTTTGTTCATATGTGATTGAGATACGGTCGATGTTTAAAATAATTATTCATAAAATAAATAAAAATGTTAATAATCGCAACTATACCATTACTACTCTTTGATATGCTGAGTTTAAGATCATTTTGACAAAATACAATTTCTGTTACCCAAAGATTTGAAAATTGATTGACACATATAATCATGAGCACCTTAGAATATGGCTCCCGGAATAGATTGGTAGGTTCTACCAATCAAATGCTTGTTTGGTTGGTGAAATTATGAAGAAATTCTGGTCACATTATGTATTATAATTTAGGTCAATTTATGCATTATTGTAGTTAATCTATAGATAATATTTGAGATATTTTATACCATCGGCTAAATTTTATTATAATCAGATCTGACAATTTAGATAAATTGATAATTCATGAGCTTTGTTTGGCGGTGATAAAATAAGATGCATTTTTATGGTATTAAAAGCGAGATTATTACATCAGAGAGCTCAGTAAGGATTGAGTAGAATTTGAAAGGTCAATCAGAAGCTTTGCCTATTTTTAATTTTTTTTTATTGTTTTGAATATTATTCTTATCATTAACTTAACTTGTTACATGTACTGAATTTTTTATTATCTATGGTCAAATTAAATGAAATTATATAAAAATAGTATGGTATCGAGTAATATAGAACCCCTAGAGCTTTACTGTGGTCTATAATTATCAAATATTTATTTTCATATCATAGGGAATTGAGCTCTATATTTTTCAAGGAATGCTTATAATTTTGTGAACAATATATATTGAAACATTAATGAATAGAGTATTTTTACCCAGTTAGACTATGAAAATACAAGTGTGACATATTCTGAGATTGCCTAATAAGATAATGAGAATTTTAATTGTATGATTTGAATTCAATACTACTATAATATGGGTAACAAAATATTATAAGATTACAGAGTTGATTATTTGTCAAACATTCAAGCACCAATAACCATTAGTGGTGGGCACATAATCTTATAGAGTTGGGATTTCTATTGAGATAAATTCAATAGAATACATCCCAGTTGCATTCTCAATGTTCTATTGTCCTAGTAGCTTTTGAATAATAGTTAGATATATATTGAGTCTCGAATAGTTGATGATTTATTGAATATTGTTATTATCTTTATATATATTTGATATTAATATTTGAGATATTTTATTATATTATGATATTGCTGATTATATGAATTAAGAGACATTTGTCTTACCCTTGCATTTTTCTTGATTATAGAGTAGAGTAAATTGATAGCATATCAGCGAAGATCGTATATTTGTTGTGAAGATTTTAGATAGAGACGATTTCATTATTTAAAAACTTTATTATTGAGAGATGGCAAGATTTTTTTTTAATTATTTTTTAAAAATAGTTTATTGGGATTGTATTTTTAAGAGCTTATATTATTATGAATATTTATATTATTTCTCATTTTGAAGAATTTGATATTTATTATGAATGTATTATTTATGATGGATATTATAATTCACATTTTTTCATGTGGTTGATTCAGATTTGATTAGTTGATTCATGTCTCGGTCACCACAACAATAGTGAATAAAACTTTGTCTATAGAAATGGTAGGCAGATAACTGATCCACCTATTCAAATAGTGAAGTACGATCCTTATTTGCGGATAACATGTAAACCATCCTTCATATATCACTCTAAGTGATAAAGTTTACCACTCACCTTTGCCTTATTTATTCTTTTGTATACTTTGACAACCATATTTATTGTTATGTCTTATATTTTTTTTACTAAGCGTTTACATTTTAGTGCACATTGCAGTGTTTCTCTTTTAGATTAACAAGCTTAGACTTTTTAATAGTTTCAGACCAGTGAGTCTTAATCGTGCGAGATCGTAGAGAAGGATGAATTTAATTGTTGTCATTCGGTTACATATCTCAAAAAATACAGTTAATAAATAAGTGTTTTTAAGTAAATCTTGGTATGTATAATTTGATACAGTGAGGCTGATGGGGTGGTACATTGGTTTTTAGTTTTTCTTATATAGTGTAACTAGTTAGTTGTATGATTCTGATGTTGTTGCGTTTGGATTATATTCGAGGAACTTGAGAAGTCAGAAGCCAATTTATAGCAAATTTAACTGTACCATGGAATAAATGTTTTTATATATATGTTGTGAGATCATTAACAAAGTTTTATGCATTGTTGCAGCTCAAATTGTAGGACAAAGGTTTCATATTAATAACACAGGTCGTGACAATAAATACAACAACAAACCAGTAAGATCTGTATCTGAGATATTAGAAAACCTCAAATTATCAAACATATGAAATGGTGAGTTTCAAAGCTGTCATATGGGATTGATCTTGCCATGTTTATAGACGAAAGTGCAACTAGTAATACATTCGGTAGCTGAGCATTTGTGCGGTCTTCCGATGTGTTTCGAGGCCCTTGACACAGTCAAGAAACTGTTTTGAGGCACATGACAGCCGAAGTCCATATCCATGTCACCATCTTGCATACTTCTGGCACTTACCCAATTTAACTGACCCAAACTCCTAATATCAGGCTCTCAATGTCGAGCTCCCTAGGCCAAACTATCCGGAACCACCTTCTAGACTTGAGTCCATGATACCGAAATGGCGTAAGGCTCAAACGCATATGCCACACCTCCTAACCCTGATGCTAAAGGGCTAACAGTTGGCTACCAACTTGCCAAGTCAAATGACCTTAGTTTCAATTCCCACAAACTACAATGAATAAATAAAAAAAAATGGACACAAAAGTCATCCCAGAGTCCCTAACCTAGGAATTCAGCTCCAGAAACCTGTCTATTAGGAGCACATCTGATTCCAGTCATATCTTGAAGAAGGAAATTCATAACGAAAAGTGTATTAAAAAACTGTATTTTTGTTATTGGAAAAAAAGATTTCCACTGAGTAATTCAACACGTTAGAAATAAAGGAATTCCTTTCAAATTGGATGTTGATTCTCCTGTCAATTCATTGTTTGTTGGATTATTGTCATGGACTGACTACTCAGCCCACGTCAAAATCACAAAAGAGTCAGCATCCACTAAACGCATCCCAAGAGACAAGCAATGGCTTTCATATCAATGGGAAAAGAAAGAAAGCAAGGTTGACAACCTACAACGGATGGCCTTCTACCCAGTTCATCTTATCACATCCCAAATCCGATGTAACACGATGAAACTCATCCCACATACGGTTCTAAGGTTGAGCCCTGTCAACATTCCTATCCATCTTTTTTTTTATTTTTGTGTTTGTCCATTTTACCATATGGAATTTAGTAGTTCCAAGACTAACCTGTGAGTAATTCAGGGGATTCTTCTGCAACTTGGTTATACAACACAACTTAACATCCTTCTTCGAGTCATGAAGAAGCTGAACCTTAGCCTTCTCTCACAAAATGACGTACTTCGCTTCTTTATCAGGGCCTGACATAAAGAAAAGGAGAACAGAACCTAACTTCACTAGCAGCAAAGATATGACAAAAGACAGAGACTATTTCTACGCTCATTTTTGTCACAAGCTATGCAAGGAGTTACCGGAACTCAACAGTGGAACAGTTCTAGTTATTGTGATGTAGTGGGCTTGTTTATGGATAGTAAATCTGAAAAATTAGATTAGGAAAGGAAGAGGAGACTGGCAGGGTAGGGAAAAAAGGGAAGGAGATGATATTTCAGCATTACAAATACAAACACATTACAAATTTCAGCATGATGCCATATCATTACATTACAATACCCTCCCCTGAAAATGAAGTATTATAATGCCATGAAAATTTGGAATATAATATCCATGATTTTGATCATTTCATTTACTCAACTGTTGGAAATAGTCAGTAAGCAAAAATCTTGTATTCTGTCACTCAACCTTGGCAACAACAGAGATTCTAACACTTCATATCTAAGTGTATCAACAAGTGACAATTGGCCAAGCATAAACCTGCACCTGTAACACCTACCACTGCCTTGAACTATCACAGCAATTGGATCCTCTAATGCATTAGATTGTAAGCCAACTCACCATCCAAATCAAAATGATAACCGAGAAGGAGCAAGACACCGCACCGCTTGAGCAGAATTGGACGCACCAGCATCAACAACAATTCCAGTTCAGCATTAGAATTCAGTTCAACACCAGCGTTTAGTGCAGCATTAGCATGAATCAGAGTAAGGCTCGATTGAGCACATTACCACAAGTCTTCAATCTCAAATTTACCAGCTATTTTCAGATAGTGTCATTCAAATCTTGTAAAAATTTTCTAATCCTGTTAACTTCATCCACCACAATATATAGGGCAAATTGTTGGAAATCTTTCCCATGAAGAAGTTCCGGTCAACGGACGGTCAATATAGTTGACCGTCTGAAGGATCGAGTAGACCGTCATTACTGAGGATTCTCAGGGCAAGTATGAAGACGGTCAACAGGATGTTGACCGGCTTGAATGGGAAGACGGTCAACAGGATGTTGACCGGTCTAAATAAAAGGACGGTCAACAAGGTTGACCTGCTATGTCTGAAAGGGAGTAGGTTGACCTGCCTGTTTTGGTAACCTTGGAAACCCAAGACAACTGATCTGTCCTCTGCTGCTGCAGGCATGCGCCACCTACTGCTGAGCTGACACATACTTCTTGAGAACCGTGCACCAACCATGAAGCAAGGCGTGGTGGTCCAGCTGCTACCAATGCCTATGTATATTTTTATATATATACATATATGTGTAAGTAGGCCAAAAAAAAGGAGATGTAGTGAGTGTTGAGCAGAAGAAAGCAGAGCGTGAGTGTGTGAGAGTAAGAAGAAAACAGAGGAGAGGAAGAAGGCAAAACTGAGTGTGTGTGTATTTTTGCCTTACTGTTTTGTAATCTCTATCTCATACATAGTGCAATTTTACGGACTAAACGTCCCGTGGTTTTTTCCTTGATTCATAAGAGTTTTTCACGTAAAATCGGTTGTCATTATTTCAGCTTAGATTCCTTTTCTTTGATCTGTTTGTGCCTGTGACGGTAGGCCGCCTTCTTTCCGGCCAACACAAATCAATACAGATCCATAAATTAAGCATAATATTCAGCCACCTTCCTCAAAGACTTTCTCAATTCTTTAGATCCAAATCTTTGCTTTCATGGGATCTAGGTCACCAAAAAACTCCAATACACGTTTATTGATAAATTTGTCATATGCCGTCATCGCAACTCTTTAATTTAATATAGCCGGCTCTAAATTTGGCAGTATTTAGGTCATCCTATCCATTACATCTGCAATTTTTGCTATAATTGTGAGATACTCCTCCTCCCGATTAGGGCATGAACTTAATCCTTCTCATCTAACTGACATTTTTTAACCTTTCACGAGACAATTAACTAAATTTAAATTCTTAAATGAAATAAGATAATCTTATTATGAATTTATCTGATAACATTATGTTACATTCGATTTTAAAATCAAAATTATTAATTTTTAATGTATAATTAACTTAAGTCAAATTTTTATCATTAAGACTAAAAATCCAATTGTTTATTCTACGGATTTAAAAACTTAAAACGAGCACCAGGACATATACATGAAAATAAAATATCGTTAAACGTCTCGAAAATATAATAATCAAACTATAAAACTCAAATGTTACATCCGAAGATGATTTTGAATATTAACAATTAAATAACCTCAAATTATACATAAGAAAAAAGTATCTTGACTAATATCAGAGTATTGAAACCATAAACTGTATTTGTAATTGCTGTTTAACTATTATATTTTCATCCCCATTATTATCGGCCTGATACAACATAAATAAAAATATCAAAATAATTAAAAATTAAAAAAATTAATATTCTAAAATATAAATTTATAATAAAATATTAAATCGAATCCAGCACCTTAAATTAATATCCAAACAACCTGCTCCTAGCCCAACACTCTTGCAAGTAAATTCGAGCTTGCTAATTCGGAGGGTTAATAATAACAAAGATAATAATGAGCTTAATGCTCAATAAGATATATATTTTTTCATATGTAGATATATACCAAAGAAATATGATAAAATTATATCATGATCGAAAGTTTAAAATTGTGATAACATTCTTTTTTGATAAAATCATGTGAAAGCCAGATATTTATGATCAATTATATCAAAATCTATACAATAATATAAATCATACTAAAATTTGTATATTTATAGTCAAACATGCCAAGTTATATAAATACATAAAATATGCTAAAGCCTATATATTTATAGTAAAACTTGCCAAACTGTGTAAACATTTAAAGATGTTAAAATTCATATATTCATAATTAAACATGTTAAACTGTACAAATATATAAAATATACTTAAATTCATATATTTATAGTCAAATATGCTAAACACTGTAAATATGTAAAGTATAAAAATTTATATATTCATAGTCAAACATGGCAAATCGTATAAATATGTAAAAGCATGTAGCATGTAAAAGCATATATTAAAAGCATATATAATTATGTTCAAATATATCAAATTGTGTAAATACATAAAATATATTATAAGCATATAGCATATAAAAGGATTAAGGATCAGTGTAGCCTTACCAAGAAAAGATGGATATTGAAGTAAGAATTATAATTATTTTCATATAATTAAAAGTCATACTCTATTATTTACAACTCGTGGGTGGGTCGACTATATATAATTAATATAGTTGGGGCTAAATGTTACCTTTTCAGACTTGTGAATGATAGTTTGACCATTAGTTTACAAATTATATATTGGGATATGTCTACATATATTTCATCAACTCTTTATAATTGTCTATATTTGATTAAATAAAAAATTCTACTCAAATGTGAATATTTTTTAATTTTTCTCTTATCTTAAAAAATATTTTATTTATCAAAGTTTATGTAGAGTTTTTTTTTCATATTTTCTATAAATATGTGACATGTAGTAAAAATTATAAATATACAAGAACTTTAATATAGAATTTAGAAAGATATAAAAATTTTAATTTATTATCTAAAGACATGCAGAAATTATATTACAAAAATTTTAAAAAATTAGCATAACTTATATAGTTTTTTAATATTTTTTTTCAAATAGAAAACATGTAGAAATATCAAAGTTAAGATTTTAGAAATTAAACATAGTTTATGTGATTTTTGTTAATTATAAATATGCATGAATAATTATATAGTAACTCAAAATATGTAAAAATATATATTAAAGATTTAAATATATACAAAAATATTATTGTAGAAATTCAACATGTACATATGGTTTATATAGATTTAAGATATATATTTCATAAAAATTCATAAAATAAAAATAGAATCAAATACATATAAAGTATAATTATTTTAAATATAAAAATAATACATGTATAAATATTTAAAATAAAAAAACATACAAAGAGATTAAAAATGAACAATAATAAAAAAAGAAAGAGCTTTAACACACTTAATTTTATTAAAAGATAACTTGGTTTTACCTTAATTATTTTCATGTTTGTCTCTCTCTTTGTCTATCTTTTCTTATTCCTTTTCTCTCCCTTCTTTTAAATATTAAGAAAAAAGAGCTGAAATTAGTTAAAGGGCCTATTTATAAAAAAAAGATACACACGTTTTAGATGTAATATCTAATTTTTAGTTATGAATTATGATATCATTAATATATTTTAGGTCAATTTAAAAAATAATTATATGATAAATTTTCTTAAAAAAATTAAATTCTGAGGAACTAGGTGTAACACTTGATGGACACTTGTGTCCACTCTCGTATGTATTTGAGACAAAAGAGGTGCACCTGATGTGCGTTAATGGGACAATCGTGTGTGCTTTGGGCACAATGTTAGCATTTGAATTTCATATGATGTGTCTCTGGTACGCAAATGAGGCAGATTGAGAGTGTATGATGCAACACTCGTGTATTGATTATGTTATAAAAGTGTGAATGCACACTATTCGGCTATTTTATGGAAAAAAGAAGAAGAAAAGAGAGAAAGAGAAAAAGAATTTTGGGGTCTTTTGGAGTCAGATATATTATATTAAAGGTTTAATGTAAGCATTTCTAAATCAATTCTTTGATTTATTTTTTTGTTCTTCAATTTTTACTTATATATTTTTTATTTTATTGTATGCGCATATCACCTTTTACCTATTTATTTTAAATATTATTGCATATATATAATATTCATCGATTGTTTTAATATTCTATTGGTTTACTAAAAATTTGAAGAGATTATTTATTTTTTATATATTAAATGAATATTTTTAGTTAATATGTTATATATGAAAATATTTATAAAATAAAAGTTATAAAATTTATACATTTGGTCTTACATGTGGTGTTCCATGTAAACACATTAGTTTGAACTCTATTTTGTCTTGATATAAGTTTATACTTTTTTATAGGGCAAAAAAATTTGAGATTTATATATTCTTCAAGGATGAA
>JAOVVI020010608.1:0-11001 GCA_028571085.2 Nepenthes alata
ATTATTATTATTATTATTATTATTATTATTATTATTATTATTATTATTATTATTATTATTATTATTATTATTATTTTTATTATTATTTTTATTATTATTATTATTTTTATTTTTATATTACGTTTTCTTTTAATCTCAATTTAATTTGATACCCAAACGATCGAGTGGGTACACTCCGGGCACCAGCCCAATAATTCCAAATATTCTCCCAAAATTTCATAATATTTATTTAATTTTTCTCACATCCGAATTACTCAAAATTACCAAAAATAATAAATAATTTTAATTTAATCCGATAAAAATATTTCGGGATTTCGGAATGTTACACATATCCTAGAAGATATTAGGGTCCAAAAATTGTCAATCATGAATTTCTTCCTAATTAATAGGTGACCTATATCTCTATTTATATAAAGTCTCAAATTAGGTCATCTCAATATTTGACTAGTAGTTGTATTATAAACAAACTTAACTAATGGCAAATAATTGTCCCAATTATCTTTCATATTTAAAACTAATACTCTCAATATGTCATTTGTATTTTCAATTGCTCTCTCTGATTGACCATCTTTTGGGGAATATAATGCCGAATTGAATTTCAAGTTTGTAACAAATTTCATGTAAACTCTCTCAAAATCTCAATACAAACCTTAGATATTGGTTAGAAACAATTGACCTAGGGACTCCATGCAAGCTTATAATTTCATTAATGTATAGATATAACAAACGGTCTCAACAAAACATATGCTCACAAGCAAATAGTGAACTAATGTGGTCAATCTTTCCATAATCATTGAAATTGCATCATAATTCCTTGATGTACAATGTAGACCTAAAATCAAATCCATCATAATGTGTTCCCACATCCTACTAAGGATAGGCAAATGGTGCAAAAACTTTTGAAGCTTTCAATATTCTATCTTAACCTGCTGTCACACTGTGACGGATCAGATTATTTTTTTCTTAAATAATTTCCATTAATAATAACATAAACTAATACCCATAACAAAATATTATGGATTCTGTAAAAATTTTGACAGATTTTTCTCTATAGTTGGGCAAAAACCAAAAATACAACATGTTTGGAATAAACCTGTACAAGCACATAATTATCCAAGTTAAACATTTTGACCTACAACAACACATACATAGGATCAATATTGACATATCATCCATGGCTCCAACACAGTACATCTAAACTACCATATTGAAACTAAAGAGATGCCATCTAGGACTAAATAAAATCCAAAATAACCAAATGAAGGCGGAAGCATGACTAAATCCAGAAACCTACGAAAGCATAACAATAATCATAAAATAATAACAAACCACATTAATCTAGCTCAACTATTCATATTCTATTACAATAAATGTGTTCAAATCGTTAAGCCTTTGACATCCAGCTAATCTCCTCAAGCAAGCCCCTCTCCTTACTCTAACTAATCAGACGCCAACTTAATGCTCTCACCTGGAAGGAGAAACAATAAGGGTGAGCGTACAGCATAGTAAGTAAAATCATATATCACTAACAACGAGCATGTAAACAGTGAACGCGATAAATGGGTGGGAAAAAACATATAATCTCAATAACAATGAATCATGAGAGGAAAGGGGACATCTGGGATCACCTGGTTCGCATGTTTACACTGGTTATGTTAATTCATTTTCATTACTTTCATTAATCTTTGTGGACCTGGGCTAGTAGGTCGTACTAGCCAACGATGTGAGAGAACGAAGAAATGAATGGGTCTGCTACACATTCTAAAGCACACGGCCACATTTTAGGTCTATAGGACTCGACTATCGGCTACATTTAAGGCCTGCAATATTCAACCATCACAATTTGTCCCATAGCCCCCGGGGATCAGGGTAGTCCTCATTCTTCCACAGTAGTATCGTAAGGAGTACCATGAACATCACCCACCCCCATGAGCGGCCGGAGCATTCCATGGGTTTCGACTACAATGTACGTGGCAAGCCAGACCGCCCATAAACCATGGTCCTAGTTTCAAGGTTAATCTTTCCATGAGGGAGGTTTACCACATTTCCATTTACCTTCTCCAATCGAGAGATTATATTCCCATCACATATCTCCAGTCGGGAGATCAAATCTATCATACCGTACTTTTGTGTATTCCCCTCCATTTACTTGCTTGGTTCTTATCTTTCTTTGCGATTCAAACCTTTTAACAATTCAATTCAAGTTCACAAGAAGGTTTGGAATTCCTGACCTCCGATGGGCAAATATTACCTTAGAACCCTCCGGAACGCATTCCATTGCTTCTGGTGCACAAATACACATTTTCAAAACTTACATTTTGTCACAATTAAATAGAGGTAAATCATGCAAATTTATACTTTCATCATGGGTGAACAGTGTCAGGGGGCATTTAGAGCATTCGGATACCGCGAACTAGTCGATTCTTGTGAGATTGGATATCTGGTCGATCTATATGCATAATAGGGACGTGGTGATTTATATTTTGAGGTCAATTTAACGTAATACGAAGGTGAAAGTATGCAAATTTCTCATTTATTTTCGGATGAACGGTAACAATACACATTTAACTCTCCCGGACACCACGAACGGGCCAAAACTTGTGAAATTGATCATTCGGCCGATATATATATATATATATATATATATTTAGAACGTGGTGATTCACATTTTGGGGTCAATTTAACAAATTACAAAGGGAAAACGGGAAACCCCTAAATTCAAGTGGGTTAGGGTTTAGTGGAACCCAACCGAACAAATCGGTGAGCAAATCGTACAATAAACTACATATTTCTTGGTTTCAGGCACGGGTAACATATTTTCCTTGTTTTGGATGGGTATTGAAATGAAAATACCCGATGATAAACGAATAAATATCGAAAGAGAATAGTTAGTTAGTATGAGAATACTTACCTCGACGCGAACTACCACTTTTATAACTAGCTCTCGGACAGATTCGGACTCCCCGACGAGTGGACAGCGAGCGCGGCCTCACTGCCCGGGCCGTGCTCGAGCCTACGCTCGAGTGCACAGTGGGTGCAATGCTGCTGGGCAGCACTTCAACAACAACAGCCAATTTTTCCCTCAATTTTTACCTTCGAAACTTATTTTTCCACATACCAAAGACCTAATATTGATCATTATTATATTAATTTCCTCCTAATTATTATGTTCTTAATCTGGAACCTCATAACTCTCCCCCACTTATAAAAATTTCATCCCTGAAATTTAACGAACCTCGAATTTCCATAATCAGAGGTAATCTTCCTAGTATTCCCAAATCATCTCCTCAAACAAATGATTATTCTAGAAAACCTCAAGCATTTGAATCATTCTACCCCTTATCACAAGACGAATTGCTAATCTCCAAAACGGCTTACTCCAAATACTTACTGATTTCCTTAGCCATCGATTCAAGGGAGACTTCATAACAATCCCCCAAAATTCCATAGGAGACATAAAATAATGTTGGTCATTCCTCTGACTTAATTCGATACTTCAAACGAACCAATGAACTTCCACTTCGATTCATTCCAAACCTCGAAAAGAACTCGATCACATGGAACCTCAACCTCATTTTGAAATCTCTGGGCCATGGGCCCACAATGCTTCCCCTGCGCTACTCTAATTAATTATCTAATTACAAATCATCCCATTAAAATTTCACCACCATATCTAATTCAGCGTGACATCTCAAAATTCTCTGATCACATTTGACTAAGATTTTGATATAAACCTTAAATCACAAACAAACTTTAAAGTCGGAATAGTTTATATTCCCACTCGATCATTGGTAAGTTGACAAACCGATATATCCCCCAAAAGACATAGCCCATATCAAACACCCAGAATATGTGACAACCATGATTAAAACAATCCTAGGATAGTCATACTACGAAGATGAATCCCATAATCCTCAAACTACAGCCACATTAAAAACTACTATAATAACGATCACTTAAAGATTCGAGATAGCTTTAGATCATTCCCTCCGTAACCTCATAATCCAATTACTGAGCAACCTCAAGATCCCGTTGGCATACCAATGAGGGAACTAATCCAATCTGAACACGTCTTCTATGATCACGATAAGTGGGTCGCTCTAATTACCCTGAAACAAAATCATAAGGATTTCATATTTCATAAATTTATAGCTCCAATACTTCTGTCTCCTAATTTAAGAATATGACATCCTATCACCCAAGTATTTTGACCTCCTCACGATTTACCTTTTACATCTCCTACGAAGCTTCAAAGACATATTAAGTCTAAAGACTCCCAACATCAATCATTAGCATTGATGTCCCCTTACCTTAAAAGAACCGCGGTTCACCTTCCCAATCTTTAAATAGATCTGTCCACATGTAATATCATATGATCATCTTTCTTTTATGATACAACTATTCTGGCTGTTAAAATTTTAGATAATGGCTATCTTCAAAGATAATACCCATAAGTTCTCACAGCGGAGACCTCAATTGCTAATTTTGACCGACACATGGAGTAACTCTAATTATAAACTTCTCCCCCACTTAATCCGAGGATAGCCTCCTATCATGATGTGAGAGTAATATAATTCTAACCTTCCTCAAAAATATTACATTCTATGATAATTTGCCAGACCCATCAAGGGTCAACCCAAATGACATGGACGTTAATTATCCCGTTTAATTCCCCAAAAACTACCTTTTATCTTTCATTCTAGTAATTACAAATCTCTTCTAAGCCAAACATCTCACTAACACTATAATCCTCGAGAAATACTTCTCAAATCAATTAATAACTTTGGTTAGACCCAAAATGACCATACGCTTCCACGACACTAATCAATCTTCCCAATTAGCCACTGCTTAAAGTCTTATGGATTTCAAAATCATGCTACCAAAGAGCCGCATGCTTAACAGGGGATTTCCTCAAACTAAATTTGCATTCTCTTCTCAATGGGGCATACGAGTTAACAGTCATTCACAATCTTTGACATAATTCCCAAACAAAGTGCAGACACCCCATGTTCTTTTGAGTTCATCAATGAAGTCATCTCAGCACGAACCCGAATATGGTCAAAAGATCTAACCCAGAAAATTTCATGAAACGCCAACGGACCTACAAAACCCAAATAGCATTTCTGGACTTCGTAGTAGCCATATCCTTATCCTGAATACCGCCTGGGCTACAACATCCATCAATCCACAATTAACACGCTATGGTACAAATCAATCTTAGAAATCATCAGGCCTTTACAACAAACCCAGTGATTACCCCATTCATTCACGATGTCCGCTTATCAAATCATTAATCTCTTAGGCAACCCCATTTCAAAATCCATGAACAACCTTATCAGCAAGTCTTGTTACCTTGAAAGTTCTAGAGTATTTAGAACAATGCAAAATCGATACTTCCTCAGCTCTACATGGAATCCTCAACAATCGGCGTCGATTTGGCGTCAATTTCGACACAACCTTGAATTACCGATCAAAAGATAAATCAACCTAATCTTACTTCTAATAACATCCTCAAATATTCACATGACCGAAACCCCTCAGTGACCACAAAATAACCTCTAGATGTGGCCACATATACGAATTGTACTTAGCGTAGATCCTCATTAAATGATTTACCAGAAAGATGACATTAATCTCTTGATACCCCGATCAATTCAGACTTATGCTTCAAATCCCACAACCCAATTGTAGGATGTTATCTCTTTACCAGTCCAATCCACGCTAGCACAGTGGTCCACCCACCAACTACCACTAAAATCAGATTAAGACTTGATACCTCAAAACAAGTCAATTCAGCCCAACCAAACGTATCAACGAATCCAAGAAAATATCATAAACCCCAATACCGTCTGTATCAAGCCTAGATCATTAAATAAATAAATAAACTTAGGAATCACAAAATTATATATATTTGGGATCCCAACGATACCGGAACTGTGACATCAAAATTGAGAAATCTAGCCTTTCATCACGGTAATCAACATATTTTTCTTATGTGCCATCACCACCAAAACTCCGATCCAAGGCACCGAATTTCTTCATTGCCTAGCCAGAGGGTAAGAACAATCCTTAATCCGGCGACCAAGCTATCTATGACTTAGTACATACTCCCAAAATATCTTCAGGAAGATATTTATCTATAATTCATCCATGAATATCCACCTCGATATATCTTTTATCCTCCTGAATACTGGGTCACCTTGGTCGCTATCTTGATTCTTAGGACCCATATCTCAACCCATATAGGATCCGAGCCACCCAAAAGTTAGGAACTTTAGCATCTCCAAGTCAATTATGAATTGACATCCTAGGACTTAATATGCCCAAAATTAACTCCAATTACACTAACCTCGAGCCGCTGACTCCCCCGTATTCATCATGCTTGCTAAATTGATCAAGCAACCCTTCTTAGCAAATTACTAGCATAAGGACGTCAGTCCATAGCCAATCAAGCCTAAACCTTGAACCAAAACAAATTAACCTAAGCCTCGAATCAACATCGATCAATTCAAGCCCCAATCGGCACCATCAAATTCAAATCTTAAGATGCCGCCCTATTGATCCTCTCGGCCTCACGGTCAACCA
The DNA here is from genome assembly GCA_028571085.2 of Nepenthes alata. NCBI lineage: Eukaryota > Viridiplantae > Streptophyta > Magnoliopsida > Caryophyllales > Nepenthaceae > Nepenthes > Nepenthes alata. The sequence goes on from JAOVVI020010608.1 coordinate 6,586, forward strand.
CTATCACGAGTAAATCCATACCTTGGAGCCATAGCAGTTACTAATATCCTATCTGAAGGCAACACAATACAAGTTAGGTCGCACCTCAGATACTGACTAGGACCTTATATGGAAGACAACCGAACTAAACCCTCATTCATAACTTAGTGCTAGCCCAAGTTATTGGGATTGCGGTAACCAAAACTACCCGAACTAGCTTAATCATCCTATACCTTCATCCATTTATTCGATCAATCTTAATTTATCCTAAGCTTCTACATACGATTCAAATACAACCAAAGGTATCTCCTTTCTCTGATACCAACTGTGAAGGACCAAGTTATTTTTTTTAAATAACCTCCGTCAATAATAACATAAACTAATGCTTATAATTAAATATTTTGGATTTCATAAAAATTTTGGCAGACTTTCCTCTATAATTAGGCAAAAACTAATAATATAACTTGTTTAGAATAAACCTGTACAAGCACACAAGTATCCAAATTAAACATTTTTTCCTACAACAACACATACACAAGATCCACATTGCCATATCATCCATGGCTCCAACACAGTACATCTAAACTACCAATTGGATCTAATGATATGCCATCTAGGACTAAATAAAATCTAAAATATCCAAATGAAGGCGGAAGCATGACTGAATCTAGAAACCTGCGAAAGTATAACATTAATTATAAAATAATAACAAACCACATTAATCTAGCTCGACTATTCATATTCTATTACATTAAACGAGTTCAAATCTTTAAGCCTTCGACATCCAGCTAATCTTCTCGAGCAAGTCCCTCTCCTTTCTCAAACTAATCAGGTGCCAACTTAATGCTCTCACTTGAAATGAGAAACAGCAAGGGTGAGCGTATAGCTCAGCAAGTAAAATCATACATCATTAATAACGAGTAGGTAAATAGTGAAGGCAAAAATGGGTGGCGAAAAACATATAATCTCAATAATAATGAATCTTGAGAGGAAAGGGAACATCTGGGATCACCTGGTTTGCATGTTTACATCGGTTACGTTTATTCATTTTCATTACTTTCATTAATCTTTGCGGACTCGGACTAGTAGGTCGTACTAGCCAACGCTGTGAGAGAACGAGGAAAGAAATGTGTCTGCTACACAATCTAAAGTTTATGGCTACTTTTTAGGTCTGCAGCACTCGACTATAGGCTACATTTTAGGTTTGCAGCACTCGGCCATTGGCTACATTTTAGGTCTGCAGCACTCGGCCATCACAATTTGCCCCATATCCCCCAAGGACCAGGGCTGTCCTCGTTGTTCCACAGTAGTATTCTAAGGTATACCATGAACATTACACGCCCCCATGAGCGGCCGGAGCATTCCATGGGTTCCCACCGTGATGTATGTGGCAAGCTAGAGGGTACCACCCCATGAACCATTTTCCCAGTTTCAAGGTTAATATTTCCTTGAGGGAGGATCCACCATATTTCCATTTATCTTCTCCAATCGGGAGATCATATTCCCATCACATATCTCCATCCGAGAGATTAAATCGATCATACCGTACTTTGGTGGATTCCCCTCCCTTTACTTGCTTAGTTCTTATCTTTCTTTGGGACTCAAGCCTTTTAACAATTCAATTCAAGTTCACGAGAAAGTTTGAAATGTTTTACCTCCGATGGGGAAATATCATCTTAGAAACCTCCGAAACGCATTCCCTTACTTCCAGTGCACAAATACATATTTTCGAGGCTTACACTTTAACACGAACATTTACATATAAATTTCATCACAATTAAATAGAGGTAAAGCATGTAAATTTATACTTTCATCTCAGGTGAACAGTGTTAAGGGGCATTTAGAGCATTCGAATGCCGTGAAATGGTCGATTCTTGTGAGATCGGACGTCCGGTCGATATATATGCATAATTGGGACGTGGTGATTTATATTTTGAGATCGCTCAACAAAATACGAAGGTGGAAGCATGCGTATTTCCCATTTATTTTCGGATGAACAGTAACAGTACACATTTAACACTCCCGAAAGCCGCGAACGGGTCAAAACTTGTGAAATCGATCGTCTCGTTGATTTATATACATATTTGGAACGAGGTGATTCATATTTTGCGGTCAATTTAACAAATTGCAGAGGGGAAACGGGAAACCCCCAAATTCACGTGGGTTAGGGTTTGGCAAAACCCAACCGAACGAATTGGTGAGCAAATCGGACAATAAACTACATATTCCTTGGTCTTAAGCCACGAGTAACATATTTTCGATGGTTTGGGTGGGTATTAAGACAAAAATACCCGATGATAACGAATAAATATCGAAAGAGAATAGTTAGTGAATACGAGAACACTTGCCTCGACGCATACTACCACTTTTATAACTAGCTCTCAAACGGATTCGGACTCTACGCCCTCGATCTCCTCCTTTCTCTCTCTAGTCTCAGCACTCTCTCTCTCTCTAGATAGGGTTTTGGGTTCGTGGGAAATAAAAATCGCAAAGTAGGTCGCGCATTTATAATCGCGCAAAGTAGCTGGCAACTGGCGCGGCCGCATAGCCCGGGCCGTGCTCAAGCGCGCAAAGCCGCGCAGCGAGCGCTGCGCCCCTACTTTCTTGCGCTCGAGCGCACAGCGGGTGCAATGCTGCTGGGCAGCACTTCAACGACAGCAGCTAGTTTTTTCCTCAATTTTTACCTTCGATACTTATTTTTCCACATACCAAAGACCTAATATTGATCATTATTATATTAATTTCCTCATAATTATTATATTCCTAACCCGGAATCTCACACACACTATGCATTTTACCACATAAGTTATAATTTTTTGCTTTATATTCCTCCACCAAGGTAGCATCTTTATATCTTGGTGTATTTTATTCACTTTGGAATGAATGGTGTATTTATCCCTATGGGCCTTGCACACAAATTCGGTCTTAAAGTTGAAGAACTCTATATACCCAGATATTGAAATTGGCTCATAATTCATGGTTCAAATCTCCAGCATTTTCTACCAAATATGGGTTACTTATTTGAGATTCCTCAATCCTTTTGTAAATTATTGGTTGAACTTAAAAATATCACAAAATTATCCTTGAGCTTTAGGAGTGAAAATGAATACTTTAACATTTTATCTCATCCAGTATCTCCTATTCTTTAACCATCAAATGGGATATTATGCCCGAAGACTTCTGACTCAACGTATCAGCAACAATGTTTGCCTTTCCTGTTTGATATTTGATCTCACAATCATAATCTTTCAACAAATTCATCTAACGGCATTTTCTTATATTAATCTCTTTTAACGGGAACAAGTATTTGAGGCTTTCATAATCAGAATCGATAACAAACTTCACTATATACAAGTAGTGTCTCCAAAACTTTAAAGAAATATCACTGCTACTAATTTTAAATTATGAGTGGGATAATTCTGCTCATAGGTTTTAAGCAGCCTTGATCTATATACATTAATCTGACCATGTTGTATCAAAATACAACCCAAACATTTCTTTGAAGTATCATAATAAACAATAAAGCCTCCTGAATCATCCAGAATTGATAGAATCGGTGCATAAATCACTTTATCCTTTGATTTTTAAAAACTCCCCACATAATCCTCATTCCAATGGAAAGCCATTTGCTTCTGAGTCAGATGAGTCAATGACACTACAATCCTTGAAAAATTGTCAATGAAATATCTATAATATCTAGCTAATATACTCCGATCCTCTACAACATTCATTTGTCATTCCCAATTTGCCACTACTTTGATTTTCTTCATATTCACCCTCCCTTAGAAATTATGTGCACCAGAGACCTCCAACTAAATTTATATTTCTTCAATTTGGCGAATAATCTTCTTCTCTCAAAATTTGTAGAGTGATCCTCAAATAATTCTCATATTCCTTGAAAATCCTCGAGTAAATCACGATATTATCCAAGAAAACCACTATAAATTGATCAAGTTTAGGGTTGAAAAACCTAATTCACGAGGTTCATAAATGTTGTAGGTATAATGGTTAACCCTCACTAAAAATTTATAATGTCCGTAACTCGGTTTGAACGTTGTCTTAGGAACACCTTTACATTTAATCCACAGCTAGTCTTGGAGAAGACTTATGACCCTTGCAATTGGGCAAATAATTTGTCAAATATTGGCAAAATGGTATTTATTTTTGACCATGATTTTATTCAATTTCCTATATTCAATGCATAGCATTATCAATCCACCCTTCTTCTTCACAAATAGTACTTGATAGCCACACACTCGGTTAAATGAATCTCTTCTAAAATAATTTCCTACTTTAATTCTTTCAATTCAAATGGGGTCATTCTTTAAATAGCCCTTGGAACGGGTACTGATGTAGGCATCACATCAATTACAAACTCAATTTCTCAAGGTAAGCCAAACAATTCTTCCAAAGACACATCCTTAAATTCAAAACTCT